>CAUYPK010065321.1:0-16904 GCA_963574355.1 Loris lydekkerianus
CCATCTTTCTTTAAGGCTGCATAATATTCCATGGTGTACATATACCACAATTTATTAATCCATTTGTGGATTGATGGGGCACTTGGGCTTTTTCCATGACTTAGCAATTATGAATTGGGCTACAATAAACATTCTGGTACAGATATCTTTGTTATAATGTGATTTTTGGTCTTCTGGGTATATGCCTAGTACAGGAATTATAGGATTGAATGGCAGATCTATTTTTAGATCTCTAAGTATTCTCCAAACATCTTTCCAAAAGGAATGTATTAATTTGCATTCCCACCAGCAGTGTAGAAGTGTTCCCTTTTCTCCACATCCACCCCAACATCTCTGGTCTTGGGATTTTGTGATATGGGCTAATCTTAATGGAGTTAAATGATATCTCAAAGTAGTTTTGATTTGCATTTTTCTGATGATTAAAGATGATGAGCATTTCTTCATATGTCTGTAGGCTGTGCACCTGTCTTCTTCAGAGAAGTTTCTCTTCAAGTCCCTTGCCCAGCCTGCGATGGGATCACTTGTTCTTTTCTTGTTTATATGTTTGAGTTCTCTGTGGATTCTGGTTATTAAACCTTTGTCAGAGACATAGCCTGCAAATATCTTCTCCCATTGTGAGGGCTGTTTGCTTGCTTTACTTATTGTGTTCTTGGCTGTGCAGAAGCTTTTTAGTTTGATCAGGTCTCAGTAGCGTATTTTTGAAGCTGCCTTAACCCTATTTAACTATAATTGTCTAAGATGGGGAGCGGTGGAGAAAGCTTTTTAGTTTGATCAGGTCTCAGTAGTGTATTTTTGAAGCTGCCTTAACCCTATTTAACTATAATTGTCTAAGATGGAGACCTGTAACCCTAAGGCAGGAAGATCCCTTGAACTTGGGAGTTTGAGACCAGCCTGAGCAACATAGTGAGACCCAGGTGCTACAAAAAAATAGAATAATTAGCTGGGTCTGGCAGCAAGTGCTTATAGTCCCAGCTCCATGGGAGGCTGAGGTAGGAGAATCACTTGAGCCCAGGAGTTTGAGGTTGCAGTGAGCTATGATGATGCCACTGCACTCTAGCATGGGCAAGACTGTGTCTCCCCAAAATAGATAAATGAATAAATTTACATAAATAAATAAATAAAATTGTTTACCATGCATATAATAATCAAGTGGGTTTATCCCTGGGATGGGAGAATTATTTAATATATGTAAATTAATAAATATGATATATCATATTAACCAAATGAAGGTTAAGAGCATGACAATCTCAATAAATACAGAAAAATCATTTAAGAATATTCAAAATTCAACACCGTTTTTACATAAAAAACTTTCAACCCAAGTAAGTATAGAAAGAATGCATATTAACACAATAAAGGGCTTGTATGACAAGCCCACAAATAACATCATACTTTGGTGTGACACGTTGAAAGCCTTTTCTCCGAGAGGAGGAACAGTATAAGAGTACCAACATTTACCACTCTGTATAACATAATGTTGGATGTACTAGCCATAGAAATTAGGAAAAAGAGATAAAATAATCCAAATTGGAAGGAAAGAAGTTAGATTACTTGTTGTAAACAGCATGATGTTATTTATACAACAACCTAAAGACTTCAATAAAAAATCCCGTTAGAATTATTGAATGAATTGAATAAAGTTGCAGGATACAAAGTCAACATGTGAAAAATTGTTAACAGTTTTTTTATACTAAATCTGAAGAGGAAATAAAGAAAGTAATCCCATTTGAAGTAATGTTAGCAAGAATAAAATAATTAGGAATAATTTTTTTTTTTTTTTTTTTTTTTTTAGACAAAGTCTTACTCTGCTGCCCTGGTTAGAGTACAGTGGCATCATCATGGCTCACTGCATCCTTAAACTCCTGGGCTTCATCCATCCTCCTGATTTAGCCTTCATCCCACAGCTAGGATAACAGGCAAGTGCTACCACACTTTACTAATTTTTCTGTTTTTTTGTTTTTTGTTTTTTGTTTTTTTGTAGAATGGGGTCTTGTGCTTGGTCAGGATGGTTTCAAACTCCTGATCTCATGCAATTTTCCCACATCATACCGCCAAAATGCTAAGATTACAGGTGGGAGCCACTATGCCTGGCCAGGAATAAATTTAACCAAGGAGGTTAAATATATGTTCACTAAAAATTATAAAATGTTGATGGAAGAAATTGAAGACCATATAAAGAAATGAAAAAACATCCTGTGGTTATAGATCAACATAATTCATGTTGTTAAAATGTCTATACTATCCAAAAGAATCACAGATTCAATGCAACTACTATTAAAATTTCAGTGACATGCTTTTCCAAAAAACCCTCAATTTATGTGGAACCACACAAGACCCTGATTAGTCAAGGTAATCTTGAGAAAGAAGAACACAGCTGGAGGTACATTCTATGTTCTGATCTGAAAATATACCACAAAGCTTGTGTAATCAAAACAGTGTGATGACAGCATAAAAACAGACATGTAGATTGATGGACCAAAACAGAGAGCCCAGAAATAAATCTATTCTTGTGTGGTCAACTGATCTTCAGCAAGGAAGTCAAGAATACACAACAGTGAAAGGAGTTCTGGTCAATAATAGTTCTGTAAAAACTGGATATCTACATACAGAGAAATGAAACTGTACCTTTATCTCACACCATATACAAATGTTAACTCAAAATGGATTAAACATGAAAACTAGCCTAAAACCATATGGCTGCTAGAAAAAAAAATACAACATTGGTCAACCATGATTTTTTGGATACAACACCAAAAGTACAGGCAACATGAGCAAAAATAGAGGAACATGATCACGTTGAATTAAAAAGCTTTGAAAAGCAAAAGAAAGCATTAACAGAGTGAAGAGAAAATTCACAGTATGAGAGAAAATTCTTGCAAACCATCCATCTGCTAAGAGATTAATATCCAAGATATAGAAGGTACTGAAACAACTCAATAGCAAGAGAACAAATAACAAATGCAGTAGACATTTCTCAAAAGAAGATGTACAAATGGCCAACAGGTATGTAAAATAATGTTCAGAATGACTGATTATCAGAGGAAAACAAAATAAACCACAGTGATATATTATCTCTTATCTATGAGAATGTCTATTCCTAAAAAGAAAGAAGATAACAAACATTGGCAAACATGTGGAGTAAGGGAAAACCTGGTACAATGTTGGTGGGAATGTAACTTAGTATAGTTATCATAGAAAGCAATATGGAGGTTCTTCAAAAAATTGGATAAAGCAGATGCAATATTTATGTATATTACATAAGGAAATATTATTCAGCCTTACAAAAGAAGAAAACTTGGCCTTAGCCCGTGCAGGCTTCTCTGCCCATTCCTCATGCACTCACATGGATAGGACACAACTCTGGTGGAAACAACTCTGGTGACTGAATGATGTGTTCTTATTCTACCATGCACATAATTGTGGAGGAAAAAGAGGCTTTAATTCATTAAAATGTAAAGATCCTGGAATGTCATCAGTTGGGAGGAAGGCCGGGGTCAGCAAGTGATGCCCTTTTAAAATGAAGTTTTCAATGTGGCCATGTTACATGGCCAAGCCACTCACCTTATGGTCCCACCAAACGCGTTCAGCTAAATAGAAAAAGCAAAATTCATCAGTAACAAATTGAAAGCTTGTGTTTTAGCTGATTCACTGTGATGCTGCTCCAACAGTGAATGTCTGGGAGTGGCGCACCGTCACTGTCAGGTGGGAGTAAAATCCCAGTTTCCACACTGGCATCTGCTGACATCCAGGGGAAGGAAGGGGTCCCTTTACTTTTGGGTGGGATGGGAATTCTGCCTTCCCACTAGGCCTTTGTCACCCAGATTGACAGGAGTGGGAGTGACTTGTCACTGCTCCTCATCTGGCCTCCACGGGAGATAGCCTTGGCCCTCTGCTAGACCTTCTCTGACACCACTTCAGCAGGGAGAAGGGCCATCTCATGAGCTCCGGGTTGTGGTGGAAGGAAGGCAACCCAGGTGGTCTCCAGCGACACCACAGGGAAGTTCCTTGTTATTGCCAGCAGAGATGAAAAAAAGTCCTAACCCCTACTGACTGTCCTCTGACACCATCATGCTAGGATTCTAGGGGCACCTTGCAATAGTGTCGTTCAGGCAAGATTCTGTGCCTCCCCTTCATCTTTGCTGATGTCCATGTTTATTTTTATGGTCATTTGTTAGAGTAGAATTTTTTTTAAGAGGTGAAGCTAGAGCACAGTGGTACCATCTTAGCTCTTTGCAACCTCTAACTCTTGGGCTCAAGTGATCCTCCTGCCTTAGCATCCAGAGTATCTGAGA
This sequence comes from Loris lydekkerianus, assembly GCA_963574355.1. Classification (NCBI taxonomy): domain Eukaryota; kingdom Metazoa; phylum Chordata; class Mammalia; order Primates; family Lorisidae; genus Loris; species Loris lydekkerianus. Next base: position 4,293 of record CAUYPK010065321.1, read on the forward strand.
CTACAGGCACCTGCCACCATGAATAGCTAATTTTTGGAGTAGAAAATTTATAGTGTAAAATTTATAGAAAAGGTTTTCTATTTTCTTATGTTACCCCTTCCTGATCCTTTGAGTTCGAAGAGTAGGCTTTTGTTGGTCTACATATATATTCATGGTTTTTTTTTTAGTCTACATACATATTCATGTTTCTGGATTTTCAGCTATGAATTTGGGATATATGCTATAAGCAGAAAATTCAAGGAACTCACTTCCCCGGTGGTCCTTGGGTCCTGACATCTCCATCAAGACTGCCTTTTTCTCTATCATTCAGAGTCTTCTTAAACTTTTTTATATATAATGTCTAGAGTTTTTCAGTTGTACTTGGAGGCAAGAATAGGGAAGTTATATCTACTACATCACCCCAGATGCAGAAGTGATGATAATTTTGTTTATCTCTAAAACTCCCCAGTTTAATCATGATCTCTTTCACTTTTTTTTCCTCTCTGAATTTTGTTAATAAAAAATATTGTGTCAATCAAACTTGATTAGAGTACTTTTAATCCAATTAGATTTCTTCTTTAACAACCTCCATTTCTCCCAGCCATGCACACCACTTTCCTTCCTAAGACAACTGTGCTTAATGAAGAGTGCATTTATCTAAGAACGCAAGCTGTTTTTATGACTGTATTCCATGGCTCTTGGTACCTAATTATCAAACTCAGGAAAATTCATAAAATTCTCTTGACTGTTTAGGGAGGGAAGGATCAATTCTAGGGTAATAGGCTTTGAAATCTTGAGATGAAAGCCACAATAGCAAAATCAAATAGCAAAATTTATTGTAACTTCTGGTGCAATTAGTATAATATTGGTGTTCTCTGGTTCTTCCATCATAATTGAAAAATGGCAATATGGACTTGTCTCCACATTCTTGGTCACCTCCATTGGTCAGATTCGGGGATGTACCATGGAGCAGACGCACTCAATCTCCATGGATTTTCCTCTTCCGGAGTAGGCACCATCTGAGCATTACTTCAAAGGAAGAACATCCCCTCCATGCAGAGGTTGACCCCTATAGTCACAGCTACTAGCGAATCTGAGGCCAAAGAAGTGCTGGAGCCCAGGATCCTAGTGGCACCGTAGGACTGCACCTGTGAATGCCACTGCAGTCCAGCCTGGGCAATATGGTGAGACCCGTCTCCAAAAGAAGAAGAAGAAACATAGAAACATAATTTTGACAAACTTCTCGAAAGTCTCCCTTGGAATTGGAAGCCATAGTAGCATTTCCTTTTTCTCACTCCTTGTCTCTCCCTTATATCACATCACATTTCTTTGGTAAAGTAGACAACGTTGGTCACTTCACAGGGTTTCTTGCAAATGCTAGATTGCCTTCTGAGATACTATAGCTCTGTCAGGGAAAGTAATTACAGAGAACGCTGGATCCTCAGTCAGTGTCTCTCTCTCTCTCTCTCTCTCTCTCTCTCTCTCTCTCTCCTGTTCTCTAAGTCGGTAGATTAGAGAATCCCCAGTGTAGAAGAGTCTTTGTGCCAGAGATCTTCAAGCCAGGCACATACTCTTTTTTTTTTTTACATTTTTGCATTTTCTGTGTTTATGAGTAGAAATGTCTGATCTTCACCAGATGTGTTTCTGCATCTTTGTCTATGTAGAGTTTCAAGTATTTGGTGAAGATGAGATTGAAAGAAAATTCCTGATGCTATCTTGATTGTCTCTGGGAGGTAGAAACGTAGACTTTTTGTAAAAAGTGTAACCATCTTTTCTCCGTTGCTTAGGAGTGAATCCACATTTTAATGTACTTAAAGCTTCTCTAATTTGAGGACCCCTTTGTCAGAAAAGAAATTAAAAAATAGATTTTAAAATTAATATTTGTTTATAATTAGGAAAGACATCATAACAAACTTAATTACAATATATTTATCAATATAAATCAACCATCTACCATGGTTGACAAATATCTGTTTTCTACGAATAGGAGTTTAGAAAAGATTCTTTCTCTCTCTCTTTTCTATTTATTTATTTTTTGCTTTGCAATTCATTATTGGTAATATCATATATGTTATTCATAGTGGAGATAAATATTTTAAACTTCTATCAAGTTTCTTTCATTAATGAGCTATTATAGACATACGTGTTACTATTTGTAGTATTTCTATAGTTTTGCAGTTTATTACAGGAATTCAGGTAAATTCCATTTTGCATGATTACCATGCAAAACCAAAAATATATGGTGATTTTCATAATTTTATATGTTGCAGTGATGAGCACATTTCTATTTTGACTAGACATTTAATGGAAACTGAGTTTTCTGCTTGCAACTTTTCTAATGACTTGAAAGAATTTAAAGAGAGGCAAGCTTCTGGCTTCATATTTGCAAATGTTGTCTTAGGAACATCTCTATTCCTCACAGATTTTTCTGTGCCAGGTGTTGTAGAACACCTTTATATGGTGATACAGGCTCTCTCTCTACATTGTAGAGCTGCTGTGCTGATGGGATGAGCGACGTAGCTAGAGATAGAATTCCAGAAGCCATTTTCTGTAGTGGAATGACTAATAGTAAGTTAACTTTACTGAGAAATGATTACAAACCAAATAAATACATCCCAATAGACACAAAATAAATAAATATCCAATTCAACATTCTTTTAGCTGCATCTCACAAAATGCTTGTAGCCATTTTGATTCTATTCAAAGGAGAAAATGTGACAGAGGGAATGTCATCAACAGTGTTTGTCAGACTTCTGCAAATTTCCAAACATATATGACCTGTGCACACCTTTCTTGGGCTCCTGTCAGAACCTTGGAAGGAACTTATACAAGTGAGGGTGCTGCAGCTTAAGCTTCTTTTTTCTTTCTTTCTTTCTTTCTTTCTTTCTTTCTTTCTTTCTTTCTTTCTTTCTTTCTTTTTTTTTTTTTGAGAGAGAGTCTCACTCTGTCATCCTGGGTGGCATCACCATTCCCAGCAACCTTGAACTCTTGGGCTCAAGAGATCCTCTTGTTTTAGCCTCCCAAGTAGCTGGGACTATAAGCGCTGGCTGCAATGCATGGCTAGTTTTTCTATTTTTAGTAGAGAGGGGGTCTCACTCTTGCTATGGCTGGTCTCAAACTCCTGAGCTCAAGCAATCAACCTGTGTTGGCCTCCCAGAGTGCTATGATTACAGGGGTGAACCACTGCATCCAGCAGCTTCTTGGGTTTATAGTAAATTAATTGCTGCTATCATCAAAATTTACCATTTTAATCATATTATAGGTTCAGCTCTGTGGTGTTAACTACATTCATATTGTGCAGCCATCACCATGATGGGTGAATGAATGCACAAAATATGCTATATACACACAATGGAATATTTTTCAGTTTTAAAAAGGAATGGAATTTCCACACATGCCACAACAGGAATGAAGCTTGACGACATTGCAGCAAATGAAGTAAGGACAGATACTTTATGCTCCTTCTGTGTGAGGCTCCTAGAGTGTCACACTCGCAGAAACAGAGCCGGACGGCAGTTTCTAGGGGCTGAGACAAGGGCAGAGTTTGAGTCTGGGAAGATAGAAAGTTCTGGAGATGGTGGTGACTGCACAACAATATAAATGCATGTAATGCCACAATATTGTGCACTTAAAAGTGGTTAAAATCATAAATTTTGTTACATATATTTTACCACAATGAAAAGGTACCAAAATACTGTAAGAGCCTAGTCAAATTGAGAGCAGTTATTAATATTGTTAGTGATTTCTAAATAGATGAACTATCAAGCCACAAAGAGGTTGGTTATCTTGTACAATATTATATGTATAATTAATAAATATGGGGACTAGCCTCAAACCCATGTTTTCTGATGTAAAATCAGTTTTGTGTTTTTTTTCCCTAGAAATACATAACATTTTATAAAGCTACCTCTGGGTCCAGAAAAATCCCAGGTTTATCATCTCTAAGGTCACTGAATAAAGCAACTGAGGGTTAGATGAGGAAAATCAAATCCATTTCCATGAATAAGTAATGTGTTTGTAAGGAATTTGCTAATTGGTAAGATCCATAATCCTCAAAGGTAACTGTTAATGGTTTGATGCATAGTATTTGTTTCTCATTAAACTGTGGTGTTAGTTTTCTGGTATAATCTCAATGGTGTTTGTGCTCAGGGTTGAGATCTGGGCTTCTCTTCCAACATTGCTAAAAGTATAGAAACAGGAATGAATTTCCCCTTGCATTTCTCCTGCCTTTCAACTTTATCTTCATTTAAAAGGGAACACATTTATCCAGATGTGTGTACTTGGGAGTGTGTGTGTGTAAACAGAGAAATGAGAGAGGGTGAGTGCATTGCATCAGTTTGGGTTTGAGAATTTCCTGAAAATAACATAGGCCTTAGACTGCACCTGGCTGGAAGAAAGTTGACAAATATTCACAGAAAGGAAGAAAAATAAAGAAATAGATTATGTTTTTCTCTCAATTATGAAGGAATGTATTTTCTGAGTTTAACTATAAACTTAGGTGTTGTAAATCAGTACCAGAGCTAGAAGGTGCTGCCTGGGTTGCTAGGTAGGTCCCTGTCCTCCACATTTTTGTGGAAAATCTCATGATCTCCTTTGAAAAAGGATGTGATGCAACCCAAGGCCAAAATATCCTAACTGAAATACAAACTATCCTTGTTAGGGATCAAATTTACGAATCTATTACTGCAATTAAGAAATATTTTTTCTTAAGGGATATATCACCTTAGGTATGAACTTCAACTCTGATATTGTGCAACCTGGTCAGGCAAAATAGACAAAAATGAAACCAAGTCAAGTCAAATCAGTTACCACTACCAACAACCTTGGAAAGACTGTCAGTGAAATACTTGGGCATATCAACTTTGAGTAATGTATTTAGTGCCAGACAGGCACGGACTGGAGTCCAGGGATCACACAGATTCGACGGTTAGGTAGGACCACGTCCGGATTTATCCAAATGTTAAAACAGTTACTCTGTAGTCAGGAACTTTGTTTTTTTCTCTTTCCAGTCTTGGTTTCCAAATAGACACTCCATATATGCTTCCAAGAAAACAATAAGAACATAACTTTAAAGCTGAGAGATTTGTGAATGTTAGAATGGAGAATCCACGCAGGTCAAGTAATGCCAAGCCAGAGACAGATACAAACAGGTAGGCAGTTGCACATCTGGAGACGTAGAGTGAATACCGAGGAAATTCAAAATCAGGGACAAAACCAAGCCACTGGTATACAGGAGTTCAATGTACCAACATACTATAACCAGGGAGCATCTCAACAACCCAGTTATGGATAGTATCATTACCAAGATAAAAAAGGTTTAACAGTAAGACTGACTTTGATGTGGAACTAGTGAGTCTCTGCTTAAGCATCTCGTATGACTCTCATTTGGGGTAAGTATTAGTGCCGGTGTCTGAGTAGGAGTTGTCTTCTTGGCAGGATTTATGAAATCACACTGAGGTCAGGCCTGCAGGGTGGCAAGCTGGACGAGGATGACAAATGTCAGACAAGGAGAGGGCACACCTCGCCGGCTGAGCTGGGTCTGGTGCTCCTGGGGCTGCTATTTTTGCATTTTCAGATTTTTAAATGATTTTCTGCCTTTCCAGGTTGCTTGTTTTCAGATTTTAACTGAGATGGGGGAGGGAGTTTTTAGCTTTAGGCAGCTTACATTAAAGACTTAGGGAACACATTTGTCTAGGAAAAAGTCTTCCAATAATAAGTTGAAAAATTGACTGTCTGGATGCCTGTTTCCTTGAGTGACTCTTAATTTTCCCTGGCTTCTCTGGCGTGATCACTTAGCTCTGCCCCAGTTGCCTGTTCTCACATCTTCCAGCTTGCCTTTGCATGTTTCAACAGTTAACATAAGCCACTGACTTGTGGGTATTTATTCAGATCTGCGATGTGAACATTTGGAGGTTTGCTCACAAGTCCCTTCCACTGAAATCTTTTCTGGGCACTGATTTAGGTTGAGCACACAAAGGACAGACTGGCTCTGGGGACAGAGACGCTGAGCTGAGGCCGATGCAAGATTTAGTTTAGAATCACTGAGCTTTGTTACAGAATTGTTACAGCCCCTTCCACTGGGATGCTATGATTTATAATCTACCAATAGACAAAGGTGTTTAACTCTGTTCCCATTAATTGACTGAACAATCTACTTTCTGCCTTGTGCTCACACCTGCTCTTGATCAAAGCTGGTTCACATTCTGCTCTTGGCTATTGCAAGATGCCACTTTAATGGTTTATTGGTTCCACTGTGCCTATAACGCAGCAGAGTTTATGATGTTTAATAAAATGACACATCTAAATACTCTCTTGGCTTCAGATTGTCTTTTTATCAAATTAATACCAGGATGTGGGTTTTGCTTATACTTCAGAATTTTGAATTTCTGTAAAAGTCTGCCACACAGGACTTTAAATATTCTGACAGTGTTCTTGCAATATATGAGAGGGGAAAAAATACTCTCTCGCTAATGGGTGTTCTTTGCCCATATGTTTCAGGCAGCTAGAGAACTCTAGGAAGATTCTCTTGGGAGGGAGAACATAGATGAAGGAATAAACTTTTAGGTGTGTCCTGGGTCCCCTCCACCTTGAAATCAGGCACTTGTAGGAGAGAATGAAGAATGCTCAGGCCTAAGGAGTACTGAGGAAGGGGAGACTTCCTATCAAGACCAATAAGGCCAGTTCCTGAGGTTTGGATATGGTTTGTGTGGCCCGTAACATGGCCCAGCCATGTCTCATGTTGAAATCTGATCCCCTAGGTGGGGAGCAGGTGCCTAGTAGTGGGGGTTTGAGTCCTGGGTGGATCCCTCACCAAGGGCAGGACCCACCTTCGCAGGGATGGATGAGTCCTCACTCTGCTAAGTCCCACGAGTGCTCCCTGAGACTGGTGATTAAACAGAGCCCGGCGCCTTCCCCCTTTCTCTTGCCTCCTCCCATCCTACTCCCCTTCTCCTTCCACCATGAATGGAAGTAGCCTAAGGCAGGTGCTGGGGCAGCATTGAGTGGGGCAGCAGAGCTGTGAGCCAAATACATTTCTTTAATTTGTAAATAGCCCACCCCACAGGTATTCCACTATAGCAACACACAAATGAACTAAGACACTGATAAATCTATGAACGTAAAAAAGCAAAAAGAAGTCCCGTGGCAGCTGAGTTAAGGTGGAGGAGCTTCTTAGGGTTGTTATTAGAAGCTACTCGAGCGGTGGGACTCTCTGCTTAACTGATTTATAGTCTTTATCATTATGCTATTCTGCATCTAGTAATATCAACATCTGCTGAAGTCTTTGTATGGACCACATGTCATATTCAGAGCTAACGGGTTCTGGAATCAGGCTACTTGAGTTAAAATTCAAACAGCAGATGTTAGGTAAACCAAGCCTAGATGCCCCTGTAAATTGCATAAAATGTCTTGTTCAGGTTGTTATGAGGTTTAAATGAGCTAAAGTTACTGAAGCTCTTAGCATAGTCCTTGACATTTAAAAAATATTCTGCAAGTGATAGCAGTTGTTATTATCATAATAAGATTGAGATGTAGATATCTTAACTCTGTTTTTTAGATAAAAGGCACAGTAAGCCAGTGCGTAGAAGGGAGGGGGACGGAAGGCATTACAGTAGCAGTGGGAGTTTCCCGGGTGACCGACTCGGTCCGATTAATTGTTCGGCACATTTTGGCAGTGGGGTCAGTGCATTAGTTTATGTGGCTGAAGATGACATTCCTGACCTTTGCAAAAAGCCTTGATAATCTGTGCCTGAGGGAGAGACGAGATTAGGTCATCAGCAGTGGAAAAATAAACTCTGCAAAGCAAACATTGTGCTAATGACAATTATGTTCATCCACAAAGAACTTTGTGATTTTAATTTGTAAAAATGTAATGGCAAAACAAACAGCTGAAAGAAGAGTGTGGATAACGTCAAGCACTGCTTTCCTTTCTCTCCAGATTGTTCCTACCCTTGCTCTCCAATGGCTGCTCTTGTTTATCTGTAGCTTAAAAGTCACCTCATCAAAGGGCCTTATGTGACTTCCTTCTTAAAATTTACCTCCTCTCTTAGGGACTAGTGGTTAGTCCACATGCCACTTTGGGAAAATAGAAAAAAAAGCAATACTTCCTCAAAACTCCTTACTTACATCTGTCAGAAAACGAACATAATAGACCAATTTGTTTGAAAAAGACACTTTACTGCCACCTGCCGGAAAAAAATTGCAATAAATATACAAATCTGCAAAGTCATAAATGGCATGACTGGACCCAGAACCACAACCCTTAGCCTGCATCACAGCGTCCAGTTCATTTCATTCACAGTACTTCCTGCATGCTGAAAGTATTTGTTGTTTATTTATGTCTTACTTATATTATTATATATTATTTTAGAAGATCTGGTAGGACAGGGACCTGTCTATCCCATTAACTGCCATTCCCTCAGTACCCAACATGTGCTGTTTCACTGAGAGTACTCAAAGTATATTTATTAAATGAATGAACAGGTGATAATATAAATACTTATGCTGTTTGATCTTTTGCTCCAACTTAATCCATTCACACAGCTGAATGCAATGTAGAGTAGGCAATACAATGTGAAGCCTGCTTGGCCATGCAAGGGTCCTCAAACTGCAGACCACGGGCCACATGAGGCAGTGTGATTATATTTGTTCTCGTTTTTATTTTTGTTTGTTTGTTTGTTTTTTTACTTCAAAATATGATGTGTTCAGTGTGCATAGGAATTTGTTCATAGTTTTGTTTTTTTTTTTTTTTTAGAAACTATAGACCGGCCCTCCAATGGTCTGAGGGACAGTGAATTGGCCCCCTGTTTAAAAAGTTTGAGGTCAACTGGCATGGAGTCTTGTATACAGAGGAAAATTAATACTATGTGTTGATGAAAATGGAAAGGATTTTCCCATGATCTGCAAGGATTATGTAGGGTATAAAACCTGGGTCTTACCATTGTAACATTCACACCTAGTGTGAACGACCATGAGGGCTACTTACTCATTCACACCTAGTGTGAAGGATCGTGAGGGGTATAAAACATGGGTCTTACCACTGTAACATTCACACCTAGTATGAACAACCATGAGGGCTACTTACTCATTCACACCTAGTGTGAAGGACCGTGAGGGGTATAAAACATGGGTCTTACCATTGTAACATTCACACCTAGTGTGAACAACCGTGAGGGCTACTTACTCATTCACACCTAGTGTGAATGACCTCGAGGACTACGCAATTCTCTTCATTTATCTCGGGATACAGGAAACTGTAATTACAAGGGCAGTTCTAAATTTTTGCTTTGATGGGAACTTGGTTTTGGATATCGAGAGTCACAAGAATTTTGAGCTTACCCTTTGGCTTGGAACAAGGCTTCTCACCTTTTTGAATTAAATATCAAAACAGCTTCCACACACCTCTCCCAAGTGAATACTCTGCTCAAGGTTGTCTCTGTAAGAACTCTGTGGACCACTGTTCTTCAACCTTTTTTTTTTTTTTTTTTTTTTTAATCTCATGGCACACTTGAACCTATAGCTAAACTTCCATGCACACTTAAATTACGTTGACCAAAAAATAGAGTAAAAGAAGAACATATGTACTGTGCTTTGAATGTCTTTCAAAAATAATTAATTAATGATCTTTAAAATTTTTTGCAGCAGAGCTAAGATCCTCTCCTGGCACACCAGCGTGCGTGCCACACAGGTTGAAAATCATTGCTTTAGCCCATAATCCATAATAGTCTGCAATAGTTTTTGCATCTATTAAAGGGAAGTAGTGCTGCATGTTTTCTATCTTGTTATGAATTTGGTGGTGACCTGCTAGTGCGTGCTAAGTAATCTCGAGCTTCTATGGCTAATTTAACTAACACAGTAATTTCCAGCCACAATCTGTCGATTGTGTCAAATAAGAAGAGTACTGACATCCTTTCCCTGGCAACATTAAGGAAATGATCAGCTCATGCTTATATGAGTAAAAGATTGTAAACTTGTAATTTTTAAGCGTGGAGAGCTACATTAGGCAGTATCTCTGCAGCAAACCATATTTACAGTATTTAGAGCAGAAAGGCTTACGTGCATGGAGTTGGTTGAGTAGTTGATAGCATCGAGGACTCAAGAAGCCAAAAACCAGCAGAAAGGCCACTCAGAAGGAAGTCAGGAAGAAAAGAGGTTGTGGGGGCCTTGCTAGAGCCAAGGACATGGAGGTCACAGAGAAAGCTTAAAACCATGGTGAGTATGTTGGGTGGAAGCTGGAGTGACGGAGGAGGTGCAGGAGAAAGGCAGGGGAGAAACAGCCTGGGTGTTCAGTCTTTGACCAGGACCGTTCCCCTGACTAAGTGCGCCTGGAAATAAGCCTTCTGCGTTCTTTGCAGCACAGAGCCGGGCAGGGGAGGCATAGCCAACACAACTGAGGGCAAACAGGCCTGAGACGGGCACAAATGTCTCTCATCTTCTACTAGTTTTCTAGAGATCACAACATGCATCCTCGACTTATCTCAGCCTACTACAGATGATTACTCTTCCCATATTCCCAATGCTATTAAACCGTTAGAAATTTTAAATTCCATTTGACATCTCCCAGCTATATATCATTAATACATTTTAGTTCTTCATATAAGGTAAACTCCACAAAACATTAACTATTGTTTTATAAAAACATATATTCCCTGATTTTTATAATTCCCAATATTCTTTATTCTTTCCTGTAATTTCAGTTCTCCATCAGAAATCTGAAGGGATCCTTCCTCTGCCTGAGAATTTCTTTTGTTGTTTTCCTTTGCGGGCAGGTTTTCTTAAAACAGATCTTTTAGTCTTTGTCTGAAAACTTCTTTATTTTACCCTCATTTTTGATTAATGGATTTGCTGTATATAATGTTCTACCTGGGCAGTTCTATTTTTAATTGGATTTTTAAAATGTTTAACAAAAAGTTGTTGCATCCTGGTTTATATTATTTTTTTGTTAAGTCCCTCTGGCTGTCCCTTTGAATGTAGCCTGTTCTTGCTGCTTTTCAGATGTTCTCTCTGCCAGGAGTTTCTAGAAACTGTACCTTAATTTACATAGAGGTGTGTGTATTCTGCTTGAGATCCACTGACCTCCTTAAATTTAAGCGTTGATACCTTCCATCTATTTCAAGGACACTCTTTTGAATACGGTTTTGGCTCATTCTCCCTCTTCTCTTGCTGGGATTCCAAGACAGTGCATGTAAGCCTTTTCTCATCACAAGTCTCTTACGCTCACGTCGACCGTTCCTTCTAGTCTTCTTTGTTTCTCTCTGCTTCTCTGCTTCAATTTGTGTAGTTTCACTGGTCTGTTCACTGACTACCAACTAGTTCACTGATTCTACATTCTGCTTCTGAATCCATCAATTGAATTCCAGAGATTGCATTTTCAGAGAACCCAACTGTCTTTGGTTTACAGATTCCATTTTCTATTGTAATTCTCTAATCTTCACCCATTTTGCCCATACTGTAGCCTAATTCTTTCAGCATATTAATCATTGCTATTTTATTATTATTATTTTTAAATAATTGCTATTTTTAAATCACTAACTTCAATATCTGGGTCATCTGTGAGTTTCCCTTTTCTCTTTATTATTTGTTTACCCACCCCTTTACCTGTACAGTAATTTAAAAATATATGCTAGCCATTGTGTTGAATGGAATTATACCTGCTCCAATGGTTCTGTAATTTCATTCTCCCACTTCTTTTCAGAGAGATAGCATGGGGAGCTAGCTAATCATCTCATTACAATCAGAAAAAAGATGTGAGTTAGGACTGGTTTGTAGTTTTAATCACATCAGGCCATCATATGACCATCCTAGGAGTCTATCGGATGGTCATATTTTAGTTCTGGAAGACTCTAAAGATCAAGCTTTGCCCTTTACAGTTTCCAGCCATGCTTCCTAACCTCTTATTTTATATTTGCAGGAAAAAATTGATAATGTGCTTGGAGCACACTCCCTCCTTGGAAGACTCCTGTTCCTAAGAGCTATGAAGCTATAGGCAAAAATAATTTGCCTTTTACTTTACTTTTTCAGCCTGGTTTCCTAGCCATTTACTCAGTACCAGAATTTAGCAAGTTTCTCCTAGGGAAAACTGGCCACTCATATTTATTCCTTCAAACTTCTGAACTATTAGTCTAGCACCACACAATCTCTGTAGAATTTTATGGATTTCTCATTCCCCTAAAAGAGGATCTCAGGAGGGCTATCCTTGGTCTGAGACCAGAATTGGCTCCCGAGGCAGCATAAAGCCTGGATGTGATCAGATTACCTTAGAAACATTCCCCTCTTCTTCAGTCTTATGGCGTCGAATCCTCATTGCTTTCATAGCTTTTTGATGAGTAAAAAATATGTGGTGTATTCCCGTAAGATATCTGAGTTTTTCTGGTTGCTACTGTAAAAGCACTGGCTTGCCATCACCTGCTATGTTTTAGCTCTGTGCACAAGTCTGGACTGCATTATTATTATTATTATTTTATTATTATTAAATCATAGCTGTGTACATTGATTTGATCATGGGGCATCATACACTAGTTTCACAGACCAGTTGACACATTTACATCACACTGGTTAACATAGCCTTCCTGGCTACATTGCATTTTAGAATTTGATCGTTAGGTGGTGGATGCTGGGAAGGGTATTGGACTTCTG
>CAUYPK010065327.1:0-12109 GCA_963574355.1 Loris lydekkerianus
GTTATATTGTGATTTTTGGTCTTCTGGGTATAAACCTAGTAAAGGAATTATAGGATCAAATGGCAGGTCTATTTTTAGGTCTCTAAGTATTCTCCAAACATCCTTCCAGAAGGAATGTATTAGTGTGCATTCCCACCAGCAGGGTAGAAGTGTGCCCTTTTCTCCACATCCATACCAACATCTCTGGTTTTGGGATTTTATTATGTGGGCTACTCTTACTGGGGTTAGGTGATATCTCAAAGTAGTTTTGATTTGCATTTCTCTGATGATTAAGGATGATGAGCTTTTTTCATGTGTTTGTAGATTGTGTGTGTCTTCATTAGAGAAGTTTCTCTTCAAGTCCCTTGCCCACCCTGAGATGGGGGTCACATGTTCTTTTCTTGCTAATACGTTTGAGTTCTCTGTGGATTCTGGTTATTAGACCTTTATCGAAGGTATAACCTGCAAATGTTTTCTCCCATTCTGAGGGCTGTCTGCTTGCTTTACGTACTATGTTCTTGGCTGTGCAGAAGCTTTTTAGTTTGATCAGGTTCCAGTAGTGTATTTTTGATACTGCTTCAGTTGCCTGGGGAGTCCTCCTCACAAAATATTTACCCAGACCGATTCCTTCAAAAGTTTTTCCTGCAATTTTTTCAAGTATTTTTTATAGTTTCATGTCTTAAGTTTAAATCTTTTATCCAGTGAGAGTCTATCTTAGTTAATGGTGAAAGGTGTGGGTCCAGTTTCAATCTTTTACAAGTTGCCAGCCAGTCTGCCCAGCACCATTTGTTCAATAGGGAATCTTTTCCCTACCAGATGTTTTTAATTGGCTTGTCAAAAATCAAATAACAGTAAGTAGCTGGATTCATCTCTTGGTTCTCTATTCTATTCCAGACATCTACTTCTCTGCTTTTGTGCCAGTACCATGCTGTTTTGATCACTATCGATTTATAGTACAGATCACTATCGATTTATAGTACACTCTCAGGTCTGGTAGCATGATTCCTCCAGCTTTGTTTTTATTGCTGAGTAATGTTTTGGCTATTTGAGTTTTTTTTCTGATTCCATATAAAGTGAAGTATTATTTTTTCAACATCTTTAAAATATGATAATAGAGCTTTAATAGGTATTGCATTAAAATTATATATTGCTTTGGGTAGTATGGACATTTGAACAATGTTGATTCTTCCCAGCCATGAGCATGGTATGTTTTTCCATCTGTTAACATCTTCAGCTATTTCTTTTCTTAGAGTTTCATAGTTCTCTTTGTAGAGATCTTTCACGTCCTTTGTTAGATATACTCCCAACTATTTCATCTTCTTTGTCACTACTGTGAAAGGAATAGAGTCCTTTACTGTTTTTTCAGCTTGGTTATTGTTGGTATTTATAAAGGCTACAGATTTATGGGTGTTGATTTTGTAGCCTGAGGCATTGCTGTATTCCTTGATCACTTCTAAAAGTTTTATAGTAGAATCCCTAGTGTTTTACAGATATACGATCATATCATCTGCGAAGAGTGAAATTTTGATCTCTTCTGACCCTATGTGGATATCCTTAATCGCCTTTTCTTCCCTAATTGCAATGGCTAGAACTTCCATGACAATGTTAAAGAGCAATGGAGACAATGGGCTGTTCTAAGTGGAAATGATTTCAATTTAACTCCATTCAATATTGGCTGTGGGTTTGCTGTAGATGGTCTCTATTAGTTTAAGAAATGTTCCTTCTATACCATTCTTAAGTGGTTCCTGATCTAAGTGGAAATGATTTCAATTTAACTCCATTCAATATTGGCTGTGGGTTTGCTGTAGATGGCCTCTATTAGTTTAAGAAATGTTCCTTCTATACCATTCTTAAGTGTTCTGATCATGAAGGGATGCTGGATATTATCAAAAGCTTTTTCTGCATCAATTGAGAGAATCATATGGTCTTTATTTTTTAGTTTGTTTATGTGTTGAATTGCATTTATAGATTTATGTATTTTGAACCAGCCTTGAGACCCTGGGATAAATTCGACTTTGTCATGGTGTATAATATTTTGATGTGTTGTTGGATTCTGTTTGTTAGGATCTTATTGAGTATTTTTGCATCAATATTCATTAGTGATATTTGTCCATAATTTTCTTTTCTTGTAAGATGAGATTCTTGAATGCAGCTGATATTGGGCTTGAGTTTTTGTATAAAGTCAGCCAACCTGTGCCTCTTTTGAGGACAATTTAAGCCATTCACATTAATTGAGAATATTGTTAAGCCTTTTGAGGGTCCAGTGGACATTTTTAATCCTTTTGTGACTGTGGAAGTTGGAATTTGATCAAAATTTACTGGGTGGGTTTACTTTTGTGGTGGAGGATTACGCTGGTCTTTTCTTGTTGGGTCTTTCCCTGGTTTAGGGATCAAGGTGATGTCAGCTTCATAGAATGTGTTGGGTAGTATTCTTTCTTTTTCTATATGTTGGAAGAGGTTTAGTAATATAGGTACTAGTTCTTCTTAAAGGTTTGGTATAATTCTGACATAAAGCCATC
Source organism: Loris lydekkerianus (assembly GCA_963574355.1). NCBI lineage: Eukaryota > Metazoa > Chordata > Mammalia > Primates > Lorisidae > Loris > Loris lydekkerianus. The sequence continues at coordinate 2,499 of CAUYPK010065327.1, forward strand.
TGGTCCTGGGTTTTTCTTTTTAATGAAATTTTGTATAATTGATGCTATTTCAGTACTTGATATAGGCCTGTTCAACATTTCCACTTCATTCTGGCTAAGTCTTAGTAGGTGATGTACTTCCAAGTATTGGTCTATTTCTTTCAGATTTTTGTATTTCTGAGAGTAGAGTTTCTTGTAATATTCGTTAAGGATTTTTTGAGTTTCTGAAGGGTCTGTTATTATTTCATCTTTGCCATTTCTGATTGATGAGATTAGAGATTTTACTCTTTTTTTCCTGGTTAGGTTGGCCAAAGGTTTATCTATTTTATTGATATTTTCAAAAAACCAACATTTGGATTTATTGACCTGTTGTATAATTCCTTTGTTTTTAATTTCATTTAATTCTTCTCTGATTTTAATTATTTCTTTTCTTCTGCTAGGTTTGGGGTTGGAATGTTCTTACTCCTCCAGTTGCTTGAGATGTCCCATTAAGTCATTAATTTCTTCTCTTTCTGTTTTCTTGAGGAAGTCTTGCAGTGCTATAAATTTCCCTCTTAGGACTGCCTTTGCAGTATCCCAGAGGTTCTGATAATTTCTGTCTTCATCGTTGTTATGTTCCAAAAATTTGGTGATTTCCTTCTTAATCTTGTCTATAACCCATCTATCTTTCAGCATAAGGTTATTTAGCTTCCATGTTTTTGTATGGGTATGCAGATTCCTGTTGTTATTGAGTTCAACTTTTATTCCATGGTGGACTAAGAAGATGCAAGGAATAATTTCTATTATTAAAAATTTGGTGAGGCTGGATTTGTGGCCTAGGATGTGGTTGATTTTGGAGTATGTTCCGTGGGCTGATGAGAAGAATATGTATTCAGTTTTGTTTGGATGAAATATTCTGTAGATGTCTGTTAAGTCCAGATGTTGAATGGTTGAGTTTAAATCTAATATTTCTTTGCTTAGCTTCTTTTTGGAGGATCTATCCAGCACTGCTAAAAGGGTGTTAAAATCTCCAACTACTATGGAACTGGAGGAAATCAAGTTGCTCATGTCTGTTAGAGTATCTCTTATAAATTGAGGTGCATTGTGGTTGGGTGCATAAATATTAATAATCTAAATCTCATCATATTGAGTATTACCTTTAACAAATATGAAGTGTCCATCCTTATCCTTAATTATTTTGGTTGGTTTAAAGCCTATTGCATCTGTGAACAGGATTGCAAGCCTGCTTTTTTCTGCTTTCTATTTGCCTGGAGTATAGATGACCATCCCTTCACCTTGAGTCTATATTTGTCTTTTAATGTAAGATGAGATTCTTGAATGCAGCTGGTATTGGGCTTGAGTTTTTGTATCCAGTCAGCCGACCTGTGCCTCTTTAGAGGACAATTTCAACCATTCACATTAATTGAGAATATTGATAAGCCTTTCGAGGGTCTGGTGGACATTTTTAATCCTTTTGCGACTGTGGAAGTTGGAATTTGATGAAAATTTTCTGGGTGGGTTTACTTTTGTGGTGGAGGATTACGCTGGTCTTTCTGGAGGATAGTTCTGAGAATATCCTGGAGAGCTGGTTTAGTTATGGCAAATTTCTTGAACATGTGAATGTCGTTAAATTATTTAATTTCGCCATCATAAATGAAACTGAGTTTAGCTGGATTCAGGATCCTGGGTTGAAAGTTATTTTGTTTTAGGAGATTAAAAGTCAATGACCATCCTCTTCTAACTTGAAAGGTTTCAGCAGAGAGATCTTCAGTTATTCTAATCTTCTTCCCCTTGTAGGTGATGGTTTTCTTTCGTCTGGCTGCTTTCAGAATTTTCTCCTTCAAATTAACTTTGATGAAATTGATTACGATGTGTCTGGGGGATGTCTTATTTGGGTTGAGTCGTGCTGGAGTTCTGAAACTGTCTGCTATCTGAATTTCAGAATTTCTTGGCATGTCTGGAAAGTTCTCTTTCATAATCTCACAGAGAAGAGACTCTTTGCCTTGTGAAGCCACTTCGTCACTTTTGGGAATCCCTATAAGATGAATATTGGTTTTCTTCGAATTATCCCAGAGCTCTCTGGGAGAGTGATTTGTTTTTGCCCTCCATTTCTCTTCCTCTTTGAGAGTTTGGGAGCATTCAAAAGCTTTGTCTTCAATGTCAGAAATCCTTTCTTCTGCTTGCTCCATTCTGTTATTGAGGGATTTGACTGTGTTTCTCAGATCTTTGAGGGCTGCAACTTCTTGTCTCAATGATTCAAAATCTTTGGTCATTTGGTTTTTGAATTCGTTGAATTCTTGATATATCTTTTGGGTTACTGCTTGGGATTCTAGTTCGATCTTATTTGCTATCCAGATTCTGAATTCAATTTCTGACATCTCAGCTATTTGCTTGTGCATGGGATCTTGTCCTGTGTCTGCCCCATTGATCCTAGGGGAAGTGGATCTACTCTGATTATTCATATTGCCAGAGTTTATCCATTGATTTTACCTTATGATTGTTTTTTCACCATTGCCTTTAGCTGTCCTCAGAGTTGGGGAGGTGTCTCTCAAAGATTAGACCCCAGCGGGATCACTCTATTGTTGCTGGATCTTCGTAGGGAGTGATCCTGTGTAGTTCCTCTGGGGCTACCTCAGCCTGGGAGTTCTGGTTGTGGGAGCAGCTCTGGAGTGTGACACACCCGGATCCAGCAACAGGGTGGGGGGTGGTGCACATGGTTCTGGGAGTGCCTGGTGCCCAGTGACTTTGGCTCAGAGAGCCCAAGGCTTCAGCATCCTCTGGCCAGGAGAAGGGCTCTGTGCAGAGGCAGGAGGGCTCCAGAGGGCATGCAGCTACCAGGGTCCCTGGCCAGATAAGCAGGCTGGTGTGGAGATAGGGAGAGTGCAGATGGGAGGACGTGGAGTTGCGTGGCTCCTGGAGTTCCTGGTGAGGGTGTGCGGAGGCCCAGCGGGCGCAGCTCTTACCAGGGTCTGGGCAGGGGCAGATTGCTGATCATGGTGCAGCTCTTAGGGATTTCCAGTCACCAATCACTGATTGCAGCACAGCTTTTACAGATCAGTACTTATTGGTTTCAAAGAGCATTTTATATATAAAGAAACTTAACCCTTTTCCATGTATATTAAAAATGCTTCACAGTTTGTTTTTCAATTTTTAAAAAAATTAAAAAAATTATGTTAGACTTCTGTCACTTAGGCTGGAGTGCAGTGGGACAATTGTAGCTCACTGTAGCCTTGAACTCTGGGGCTCAAGTAATCCTCCTTCCTCAGATTCTCAGATAGGTAGGACTATAGGTGCACACCCATTCTGACCTAATCATTATTTTTTAGAGATGGAGTCTCACTGTGTTACCGAGGCTGGTCGTGTCTCAACCTCCTGAGTAGCTGGGATTAGAGACATGAGCCATTTCACCCAGCTTTCACTTTTTCCTTGTATTAAAATACTTATGATCATCAAAAGATGATAAACCTGTTGGGTAAAAATTTGATGAGAAACAGAATATTTGTACAGTCTTGAAGTATCTCCTCACAAATTACAAGCAGAAAAGGAGTAACTTTATAGTGGAGAAAGCTGGCAGATGGTCCGTTACCCAAGTAGTGTTACGCTGATACCCATGTCAATTCTAACAGGACACAGAACATTTCCATCCTCCTGACTTAAGGTGCTGAGAAGGACACAATGTTACTTATGTAAGATTTTTGACAAACACACATAACTTGAATTTGACTGTGAGAAAATATTCGGTAAACCAAAACTGAGGTACTTTTGTAGGGGCAACTAATCCGTATTTTTTGAGAAATCTAAAAAGACATGGCAACTTAATGCACTATGTTATTCTGGATCAGATTCTGGACCAGAAAGAAAATTGAGATCAACAACATTATTGGAACAATTGGAACAATTGGCAAAATTTGAATATGGAATGTAGGTTATATAATAAAGCTGTATCAGTCTTGGTGCCCCTGATTTTTATAACTGAACTGTGATTGTGAAGGTAATGTTTTTGTACTTAGGAACACACACTGAAATATTCAGGGATCAAGGCAACTTATTCCCAAGTGGTTCAGAAAGATATGATAGGAGGTTGTGTATATGTGTTTTTATGGGTGTATGGGTGTGTATGCATATGAGGGAGAATGTGCGTATGTGTTTTTATGTGTGTATGTGTGGGTAGGTATGAGACAGACAGTCTGAGAGAGTGGTAATGCAGATATAGTACAGTGTTCATGACTGGTGGGTCTGGGCAAAGGGTATGTATGAGTTTCTTTGTTTTCTTGCAGCTTCTCTGTAGGTTTGAAATTATTTCAACATAAAGTGTTAAAATTTTTTTCTTCCTCAAAAATAAATGAATTAACATTTTGATTCCTTTTCTTTATGGTGGCTGGCTGTCATGCCATGCTTGAAAAGTCTTGTTTATCTCAAGATCATAAGCATATTCACCCATGTTTTCTTCCTGCGGTTTCTTTTTTACATTGGAATCTTTGATCTATCTGGAATTTTGATGTTGAAGCAGGAAAATGATCCAAAATTTTTCCCCCTAAATGGCAAATTTTCCTGCCTTTTCTCACCAGTGTCCAAGTCTATGTTTATCATATACTAAAGTTCCATACAGAAGTATGTATATATATATAAACATATGCACATATGTATGATATTTCTTTATATATCCTGGACTTGTTTACGATCCTTTGATGTGTGTCTATTTATTTTATTCCCGTGTCTCTCATGCATATTAATCCTCCTCCAGAATATTTCTGGCCATTCATGTGTATTGCCTCCTCCAGTAGAATTTCAAGCACTTTAACTTGAAGATTATTTGATTTTAGGTAGCACACAACCAATTCAAAAGGGTGTATACACAGTTTGTCATGTAATTGGAGCAAAGGTTGCACAATCAGGACTCAGTAAAGGTAAAACAATCAAGTGGCAGAAATATCAATTAATCTGGTCCTCTGCCTTAGCTATTGTAGGACTCAATCTCAGCCACCTGCTTTAAAGTCTATTAGAGCAAAATCTTGGAAGAAATAATTGGTCACTGGTTGCATTGGTCCTCCCTGACTCAGCGGCTATTGAGGTTAGGTGTCACAATTGTGGCAGCTGGAGACTCTCTGTATGGGGAATTTTTAGAAAATGAATGTGGGTTTGGTGACATCCTAGATAACATTTAATACGATTTTTGCAAAATTGAGTCGTGCAGCCTAAGAACAATAAAGATCTTTCCATTTATTTAAATCTCTTCTTAAGGTCCTTCGTAGAGGTTTTTAGTTTAAAAAAACCACCAAAGATTTTGACACACTGAAGCAAGAATTTGCAGCCCTCAAAGATCTGAAAAATACAGTGGAATCCCTCAGTAACAGAGTGGAGCAAGCAGAAGAAAGAATTTCTAACATTGAAGACAAAGCCTTTGAATGCTCCCAAACTCTCAAAGAGGAAGAGAAATGGAGACCAAAAATGGATTATTCTCTCAGAGAGCTCTGGGATAATTCGAAGAAGGCTAATGTCCACCTCACTGGAATCCCTGAAAGTGATGAAGTGGCCTCACTGGGCACAGAGGCCATTCTCCATGAAATTATGAAAGAGCATTTTCCAGACATGCCTAGAGATTCTGAAATTCAGATAGCAGACAGTTTCAGAACTCCAGCATGACTCAATCCCAGTAAGACATCCCCCAGGTATATCATAATTAACTTCACTAAAGTTAATATGAAAGAGAAAATTCTGAAAGCAGCCGGACATAAGAAATCCACTACCTACAAAGGGAAGAATATTAGAATGACTACAGATCTCTCTGCTGAAACTTCTCAAGCCAGAAAAGGGTGGTCATTGACTTTGAATCTCCTAAAGCAAAATAATTTTCAACCCCAGATCCTGTATGCAGCTAACGGGAGTTTCATTTATGATGGAGAAATTAAATACTTTAATGACATTCATATGTTGAAGAAATTTGCCATAACCAAACCAGCTCTTCAGGATATTCTCAGACCTATCCTCCATAATAACCAGCCCAATTCTCTACCACAAAAGTAAAGTCACTCAGAAACTTTTGATCAAACTCCAAATTCCACAGTGGTGAAAGGATTAAAAATGTCCACTGGACTTTCGAAAAACTTGATACCCAAAATTTCACCAGACTTATCAATATTCTCCATTAATGTAAACAACTTAAACTGTCCTCTAACAAGGCACAGGTTAGATGAATGGATACAAAAACTCAGATATTTGCTGCATACAAGAGTCACATCTTACATTAAAAGGCAAATATAGACTCAGGGTGAAAGGATGGTCATCCATATTTCAGGCAAATGGTAAGCAGAAAACAGCAGGTGTTGCAATTCCGTTTGCAGATACAATAGGCTTTAAACCAACAAAAAGGAACGATAAGACTGGTCACTTCATATTTGTTAAGGGTAATACTCAATATGATGAGATTTCAATTAATATCTATGCACCCAACCAGAATGCACCTTAATTTATAAGAGAAACTCTAACAGACATGAGCGACTTGATTTCCTCCAGCTCCATAATTGTTGGAGATTTCAACACTCCTTTGGCAGTGTTGGATAGATCTTCCAATTTTAGATTTAAACCTAACCATCCAACATTTAGATTTAGTAGACATCTACAGAACATTTTATCCTAACAAAACTGAATACACATACTTCTCATCAGCCCACAGAACATTTTCCAAAATCAATCACATCTTAGGTCACAAGTATAACCTCAGTAAATTTAAAGGAATAGAAATTATTCCTTGCATCTTCTCAGACCACCATGAAATAAAAGTTGAACTCAACAACAACAGGAATGTATATACTCATACAAAAACATGGAACTTAAATAACCTTATGCTGAATGATAAATGGATCAGAGATGAGGTTAAGAAGGAAATTGCCAAATTTTTGGAACAAAACTACAATGAAGACATGAATTATCAGAACTTTTGGGACACCGCAAAGGCAGTCCTAAGAGGGAAATTTATAGCACTGCCAGCCTTCCTCAAGAGGATGGAAAGAGAGGAAGTTAACAACTTAATGAGACATCTCAAGCAACTGAAAAAGGAAGAACATTCCAACCCCAAACCCAATGGAAGAAAAGAAAAACTAAAATTAGAGCAGAATTAAATGATATTGAAAACAAAATATTATACAACAGATCAATAAATCAAAAAGTTGGTTTTTTGAAACGGTCAATAAAATAGATAAACATTTGGCTAACCTAAGTAGGAAAAAAAGAGTAAAATCTCTAATCTCATCAATCAGAAATGACAAAGATGAAATAAAAACAGACTCCTCAGAAATTCAAAGAAGTTCTTAATGAATATTACAAGAAACTTTATTCTCAGAAATGTGAAAATCTGAAGGAAATTGACCAATATTTGGAAGCACCGTCACCTTCCAAGACTTAGCCAGAATCAATTGGAAATGTTGAACAGGCCCATATCAAGTTCTGAAATAGCATCAACCATACAAAACCACCATAAAAAGAAAAGCCTGGGACCAGATGGCTTCATGTCAGAATTCTACGAAACCTTTAAAGAGGAATTAGTACCTATAAAGTCATCTTAATAAAATAATTCTCGTGGCTGACATCCTCAAGTATTTTACTGACACTTGCCTCAAAGATTTTTTATCAATTCATGTCTTATATTTTAATCTTCTATGCATCTTGAGTCATTTTTTGTAAGAGGTGAAAAGTATGGTTCTAGTTCCAGTCTTTTACCTGTGGTTATCCAGTTCTCCTAGCACCTCATTTATTGAATCGGGATTCTTTTGCCAAGTGTCTGCTTTTGTTTGCTTTATCAAAGATCTGATGATGATCTGATTTCATCTATTTGTTTTCTATTTTGTTCCATATGTCTATATTTCTATTTTTGTGCTGATATCATGCTATTTAGATCATTGTGGACTTGTAAGTCTGGTCAGGTGATGCCTCTGGATTTGTTTTTATTAATAAAAATTTGCCTTGGCTATGTTGGGTAAGAATTGATTTTTCCATTTCTTCAAAATATGATGTATTTTAATGGGGATTGGAATGAATCTTTAGATTGCTTTGGGTAGTACAGACATTTTAGCATTGTGATTCTTCCAAGCCAAGAGCGTAATATGTTCTTTTATTTGTTAATTATAACAAATTACCTTATACATTTACCTTTAAAATCTATTATTGTCACTATGACTAAATAGGCAGCCAAAACTTATTTTTTAGTGACCTATGATCTTATTTTACCAAATGCTCAAACTTTCAGACACCTCTTGACATAATTCTCTCCATTAAGGTCCTTCATCTCTTTTGTTAGGTATATTCCTATGTATTTTATCTTCACTAAAGCTACTGAGAAGGGAATTATGTCCTTGATTAGCTTTTCAACATGATTGTTATTGGTGTACACAAAGGTTACTGATTTGTGGATATTGATTTTATACCCTACATTAAGATCTGTCTCAAAAATCTGGGAACACTTAAGTTGGGTGCATAAATATTTAGAATTGAAATGTCTTCATGTGTTGTTTCTTGACCAATATGAAACCAAATATGAAACCAATATGAAGCATATTTAGTTGTTTTAAATCCACTTGTATCTGAAAATAAGATTGCAGCCTCTCCTGATTTCTATTTTCCTGAAATACTGTATTCCATCCCTTTACCCTGACTTTTGTTTTGTCCTTCAAGGTTAGTTGTGTTGCCTGGAGGGAGCACATTATTGGCTTGTGTTTTTTATCCAATCAGCCAACATAGGCTTTTTCAGTGGGGAATTCAAGCTATTAATATTTGTTGTGATAATGGATGAGTGTGGTAGAGATCTATTCATTTTATTTTGTGAAGGTCTGTTATTTATTTTTATCCTTTATACCATTTTGAATTGATAAGTGTGGTGGAAATCTATTCTTTTTTTTGTGTGTGTGTGAAGGTCCGTTGCTTAGTTTTATCTTTTGCACCATTGTGGAAGCTAGACTTTGTCCTTTAATTACTGTTTTTTTCACTTTGCTGGTAGCCCATTGTGATTTGTTAGTGTGGAGAATAGGTCTAAGTATTTCCTGTAGAGCTAGTGTTGTGGCATATTTCTGCAATGTTTGCATGCAAATAAGAGATTTGATTTTTCTATTAATTTTGAAACTTAGTTTAGCAAGATACAGTATACTGGGCTGAAAATTATTTTCTTAAGAAGGTTAATAATGGCAGAGAGCCATTCTCTTCTGGCCACTGTCCCCCTGATGGACCTGCCCCTTTAGTTTAATTGGCGTTTACTTCTGGTTGCTTGTCAATTTTTTTATTTCATCTTGACTTTGGAAAGGTTTATTATAATGTGTCTTAGAGATGTTCTATATGTGTTGAGACCACTCAGGGCTTGATAATCCACTAAAAGAAGTATTACAAAATCTTTGGTGATATTTGGGAAATTTTCATTTATGATAATCTCCAGTAGGGCTTTCATTCCTTGAGGACATCTTGTTCTCCTCTAGGGATATCTACAATTCATATGTTTGAATGCTTTGTGAAGTCCAATAATTCTCCAAGCAAGTGCTCTGCTTTGTCTCTCTTTGTTTATGCCCCATTTAACTGCCCAGGTTAGTGCAAAAAATTATTTTCTAGCTCTGAGATTTTTTATTCTCCATGATCTAATCTGTTGTTGATACTTTCTACTGCATCTTTAAGTT
>CAUYPK010065328.1:0-24803 GCA_963574355.1 Loris lydekkerianus
ACCAACAATAGTCAAGTTGAAAAAACAGTTAAGGACTCTATCCCATTCACAGTAGTGCCAAAGAAGATGAAATATTTGGGAGTTTATCTAACAAAGGATGTGAAAGATCTCTATAAAGAGAACTATGAAACTCTAAGAAAAGACATAGCTGAACATGTTAACAAATGGAAAAGCATACCATGCTCTACCAGTCCTGAGACTATACTACAAATCGGTAGTGATCAAAACAGAATGGTACTGGCGCAAAAACAGAGAAGTAGATGTCTGGAATGGAATAGAGAACCAACAGATGAATCCAGCTACTTACCGCTATGTAATCTTTGACAAGCCAATTAAAAATTTTCAGTGGGGAAAAGACTCCCTATTTAACAAATGGTGCTGGGTGAAGTGGCTGGCAACCTGCAGAAGATTGAAACTGGACCCACACCTTTCACCATTAACTAAGATAGACTCTCACTGGATAAAAGATCTAAACTTAAGACATGAGACATCTGTTTTCTTCATTCAGCTTTTCCATTCACAGTCAATGCCCATCAGGGTGCCAAAGGAAAATAATTACATACAGATTGTGATTGCTGGTGAAGTTGAGGATTTCCTCTCAAATTCCAGCCATACTTGTTATAAATTTTTTGTTGTATTAGCATCTGAGAGTGTCTACTTGTTTTTTGAAAATTGAATAGATGCTGAATGTTTTTAAAATTATGGATAATGCCTAAAAATAGCATCCACATTCCCCCAATTTCAAAGAACATGACCTTCAACTTTGAAGACTCCCATAGGTCCTATTACATCTGATCCTCTGAGAGATGACTACTCCTCTTACTGGGTATTTATAATTCATTAGCTTTTCTTCATATTTTGCCATATTTTAATGCCTTAAAAATGTATGATTTTTCTTTATGTTATTGAACTTTCTATACTTGAAATAACAACACATGTATTCTGCACATTTTATATGTCTATATATTTTTTTCTTAATTATTTCCCTGAGATTGTCCGTGTTGTTGCCTATAGCTGTTTCACCTTCTTATATGTTTAATAGGACCCAACTGGTTGATTATATCTCAGCATCTTTACCCACTCTTCTATTTATTCCAGACACATTCACGTTCAAGCGATTTCCTCGTTTTCTGCTTTTATGAACAATGCAGAACAATGCAGCGAACACCTTAAACATGTCTCCTAGTGGAGATGTTTAGGGATATTTCTGGGGTATATAAGGTATAGAGATGCTGGGTCTTACTTGGCATGGCATTCGAAAATTCATTAGGTAATGCCATTTATTTCCAAAGTGGTTACTCTCCCCTGGGAGTAAAGGGGAGTCCATGCTCTTCCACCTTTTTCTCAGTAGTTAAAAACTTTCACCAATGTTATGAATTATGGCTTTTTTTGGATTTCTCTAATTATGAATAATTCAGGTTTTAAAGATGTTTATGAGTCATTTGCTTTCCTTTTTTGCAAAATGTCGTTGTTTTTGAGACAGAGTCTCACTCTGTGTGCTGCAGCATCACAGCTCACAGAAACTTCAAACTCTTTGGCTTAAATAATTCTCTTGCTTCAGCCTCTCGAGAAGCTGGGACTACAGGTTCCTGCCACAATGCCCAACTATTATTTGTTTGGAGTTGTCATTGTTGTTTAGCAGGCCTGGGCTGGGCTTAAACCTGCCAGCCTCAATGTATGTGGCCAGCGCCCTACAACACTGAGCTATAGGCCCCACCCCTATTAGTTGTTTTTTAAATATCCCTGTGTACACACTTTTTTTTTTTTTTATTAAGTCATTTGTACATATATCATAAATACATTTATGCCATTATGGGATTCGATGTGTTGATTGTACAAATTGGAATGCTTACATCCTACTAATCAATATAGCTTTCACTCATTTACTCAATTACAGCATCAAGACATTTGTGTTCTACACCTGATAGATCCAACTTGTACTTGCAATGTGCTCCATAGGTCTGGTCCCCCTACTAACCCTCTCTCTGTGTCTAATCTGTTCTAATCTTGCTACCTCATAGGGAAAATGTCCTTATCCCATATTCTTATTTGGATTATTCTTGACCTATAAAAATTTTGCATTCAGTTGGTCAAGCTCCATAGAATGTCTTACTGGGATTTTAATTAAAACTCAGGATAATTTTGAGAACTGCTATTTTTATATCTTGTATTAAATTTATCTCTAGATTCTTGTTTGCATTTTTATTCATGAATGTAATAGACACAGCTCTGCTCTTGTTATCAACGGTCTAGCCACCAAAAAAACGGAATTCTCTTATTCTTTGGATGTTTAAGATGAGAATAATCAGTATCTTGGAATAACCAGTCTCTTGAAGGTTTAGCATGAAAAGCTTATCAAACTGCCTGGACAAGTTGTTCTCTTTTAAGGAAGATGGTTTTTCAAATTGTTAATTCAATTTCTTTACAGGGAATGTCTGTTATTTCTATTTCTTTTTGGATCAGTTCTGTTAAGTAGTATTTTTCACAGAACATAGTCTTTTTTCTGTGTGTCAAAATTGGACAAAAAAATTTTTTAATATGCTCTTGTTACCTGTTTACTCTCTTCAGCTTCTGTAATTTGCCATTTCAATTTTTTTTATGCTTTCTCTCTTTTCTCTTGATTATGGTTCCAAATAATCAACTTTAACTTAATCTATTTGTTTTCTGTTTCATCAATTTCTGCTCATTTCTTTCAACCTTGGGGGGTGCTATTCTGCTGTTATTTATATTCCTAACATACATATTTGAGTTCATTAATTTTTAGCTTACTACATGCATTTTAAACTGAAAAAAAAAAATAAAGTGTATCTTTAGACCTGCTTAAACTATACTCCACAAGCTATTTCCAGTATATCATTATTCTATTTTTCCTCAAATTTTCATAATAAATTCTTGACTCATGGATTATTCATGTTTCACTTTCTGTTGATTTCCAACTTAAGTGTTTTCAATCCTTAAGGGTTTTTATTTTTGAAAATTGCTATCTGGCCTTACGTGTCATCAGTTCTTTCACTTAACAAATACTGAGGACCCAATATGTGCCAAAGTACTGGTTTACACCAGAGAATAAAATAGACCTAAAGAAGTCATGCTTTCCTGGAGTGCATATTCTATTGCCAATTCTTGGAATGTCACGTATGTGGGAAGAGAATGTATATCATGTTAGCTACAGTTCTATAAATGTCAGGATTGTTGTTTACTCTAACCATGCATTTTCTTACTGATCTTTTTACCTGCTTGTTACATTGATTTCTAAAAGAGATATGTAAATTTTCCTGCTGTGGTTGTGCATTTGTCTGTTTCTCCTGCTTCTAATTAACAACCTAGGAGACATATACTTTTGAAAAGACAGCTGATGCTCAAATCAAGAAGCACACCCTATTTCCTAATGTTTGTAAAGGATGAATCCTAGATTTCACTTTAGTTGTCTATATTATGATAATACTGATTGTACAACTGCTGTCATCCTTGTTGCCTACTAGCCTCATCTAATGACAACACATCAATCTCTCCCCATCTTTTAGAAAATCCCTTCTCCCAGAGGGATTTTAAGCAAATGAGTCCCTGTTCCAGGGTCAACACCAAATGTGCCCATGGCTGATCATCCTAATATCCTAAGCCACGCAACCAAAAGCAGATTAACGGAGAGTGTCTCCTCTGGAAACAAGTGTATTTGTGTTTGCTATATTGCTTTTCACTAAATTCATATGGTTGCTAGCTATGCCTTTGTTTAGCTGTTTGTTAAGCACATTTTTCTACTGTGATATTAATCTCATCTGAAGGTCCTTATCATGTCTTCTCCACAGCTGGAATACATAAACTTTCACTTCTTTTAGCTCTCAAAATAATTTTTAGGGCTGACTGGATTTATTGCATTGTTATATGAAGTGTAGCTTATTACAAAAACAAAAACAAAAACAAAAAACAAATGTTAAGCAGTACTACCTACCAGGAACTGTGCTAGGAGCCATTGTGTTTCAGAATCAAGTAAGACATACGTCCTATTTATAAGGACCCATTATACACATAGTAAGTTAACAGTCATGTTAATAAACATATGCCATAAAGGTTATGACAGCAAGAGCGGTGGAGGGCAGTTCCCTCAAAGGGCAGGCAAAGGAGAACGTGACATTTCAGTTGACATCTTGAAGTAGATACAGATCAAGTAAAGCATATTCCAAGAAAAAGAGAAAAGTGTCACAGAGAGAAGAAACCTGATTCTCCACACATTCTAAATTGTTAATTTTTTTTTCTCTTTGTACTGGTATATTCCCATTTCTCACTAATATCCTAATCAGAGTTTATTTGGGGCCTCTGCACTGCCACTCCCCCCACCCCCTTATTCCTGCCATTGGGTGAACACCTGAAACACAGATGTCCTTCCTGAGTCTTCTTGTGATTAATAGAAATAATGTAGACACTAAAATTGTTATTAATAAAAGAGTGTATATGACACATGCTTACCATTCTTATGGACGGGCTGGAGATCTGCAAACAGGGGCCATGCCAAGGGGAAGCCAGGAGGGCAGGCTCTGCGATATTAGCTCTAAGGCAACAGAATTGGCTGGGGAGTTTTTAAAAATTCTAATCTCAGGTCACACCTCTCTGGGGATTGGAAGGGGGCTTCAGTATCCTGCGATCTGCCCCCCTCCCCCCCCCACCAAGTAATTCCAATGTGCAGGCAAGTTTGAGTGACTGCCATAGGCGTATTTCTTAGAAAAAACCACGTTCGTTACTCATGCAAAGTGCAAGAGGGAGGCCTCCAAATCCCAAGTCTGGTCACTAAGGGGATGACAAGAGTCAAAGCTGAGGGGCCTGGCTGACTAGCAGGGTGTCAACACCAGGGGACAGAACCAGAGATGTGAGGTGTGCCAATGAAGCTGACCTGGAGCTGGCCAGCAGGCATCCTTAAACAAAATCAGTTTTTATGGCATGACACCAAATCTACTTCAATATCGGCATTTCTTATTTTCATTTCTATTTTTTTTTTTTTCAGAAATAGGTAAGGACTACAGCTCAGAGAAATCAACATCACCGAATCAGCTACATTTTGCTAAATTCATCTTTTAACCCCAAAATACTAAATTGCATACAGGAAAAACCCAAACGCCCAGGTACTTAAAAATCAGTGAAGTGATATGCTGCATTAAGAAGTGCACCCTGTAAAACAGAATACTAGGCAGTAATCCTGTTTATTTGCAAGTAATCTTCACAACATTGAGCATCTTTAAAGTAATTAGAATTTTGGGTGAGAAATTTGAGTATAGAAAACATTGAGAAAGAAGCTAATATCAATGCTATCTTAATCTTTTGCAGTGAATTTTTTTAATATTTATTTTTTACATATACATGTGTTCATTAGGTTTCCACTTTTGCCTTCACAGAATTCAAAAGGCTTAAAATTTAATATCAATAACAATGTTTATGCTATCCTAACCTTTTTGCCAAAATCTTGTCTCTTAATTACACCGACAATGCCTCAAAATCTTAGAAAAAATTTTCAACTTTTACATTCAGAATTTTAAAATCTCTCTCAAGGGAAAAAATGTAAAAGCAAGAGTTTCTGAGACCTTTTTATACTTTAATATCCTTTGCAACTTCAAACATAAAAGTGTATTTGTCTCAATACAATGCTGTGAAATAGAGAGCAATTCAGGAGTGTAATGAAGTTTAAAGCAGCTCCTTTTTGTGCACCGGGAACAATTTTACTGACTTAAATGAGAAACTTCTAGTTGGGGGCAGGAGACAAAGGAAGCAGAAGAGAAAAGCAGGCATTCCACGACCTCGTGCTGACTCTTGCCTGCCCTCTAACAGAGGGAGAAGATTGAGGATTTCTGGGGCCAAAACAAAAGTAATAAAGTGCAAAATGAATTTTTAAAATTCCCGTACAACATTGAATTTATTTTAGAGAAAGTAATGTTATAAAAGAAAGTTCTATTTCAAACGATTTTTACTCCTTTTCTATCTCTGAACTAAAAAAAAAAAAAAAAAAGGTTCAGTTTACAGCTTCAAAATATTTAAATGATCCCCATTTCATATCCCCCTGGTTAAAAATTACCCTGTTTTTTGCTCCTGGCAAATTCTATTGATAATGTCCCCTAAAACATAAAGAAGGGGCTTCATGAAATTCAGCTTCCGGTAGGGAACCATGTTAACAGGTGGTGGTGGGATGTGCTGTCAGGAATGGTGCGCCCTGTTGGCCAGTCTTCCAGACAATCTGTTCTATCCATTAGCCTAGGGGTTCTCAAGTACCATGTCGGGTCAGTACCACCTGACATATGGCAAGAAATGCCAAGTGCCAATTCTGGAGCCCCACCTTTGGCCAAAAGAATCAGAAACCTCTGTGCTGGCGCCCAGCAATCTACAGATATTCTGGAAGATTTAGATGCCTACTAGTTTTGAGAACAACTGTGTTAGAACACCTCATTTGCTGAAGATGTCAGAAACAATGTGTCATTGTATTAGGAAATTAATTACACAGGAATGAGCTAACCTGCCTTTCCTCCATAGAGACAGAACAATAAAGCTGATGTCTGTGTAGCAAAACATGGAGCTACAATTCAGGAAACGTTATGACACCTAATTATCTGTGATTTAATGTACAAAAAAAAGGCTTTCAGCAATCTGTAATTAGCCCCCCCCCAATTTAGTTTTAAAGAAGTATCGTTAAGTGACTCTCCCATAAATATAAGAAAAGTTTGGGTAATCCCAGCACCTGCCACCACTAATGAAGAGACCAAGAAGTCCCGGAGATTCCAATGTTAAAATCCTGTCCCCTTTCTCAGAACTGTGGTCTGACTCAAACGAGTGTGTCTGGCTCTCCGACTACAAAATGAGGCCCACCATTTTCACAGTCAAGGTGGAAATGAAAACAACAATCAAGAAAAGCACTTCCCACATTTTTCATGATTTTTTATTTAACATTTATAGTACATGTAAACAACTGGCATAAAATTCATAAAAATACAATACTCCTATGAAATATCACTTTATTCCTGATAAATCCTTTTATTTTCTCCTTGATATCACTGGCATATTTTAATACTACACTTTTCTGTCAAGCATTTTGAGAGGCTTATCTTTTTATAGAAATACTCCCCAACTTGTGTTCTTTTAAAATGTGATAGCAATACCTGTCTCTATCACCTCCTTGGCCCCCCAAACTTTCCTCACACTAAAGCAAAAATACTCTGAATGCTAAAAATAGGTAAAATACTGAGCTTTAACACTGTTCTGTCCTTCTATGGAGTTTATCACTACTCTATGTTGCCAAGACAGACATTTATGCTCTACAGCACTGGCTGCTGCTACCAGGTGTGATCAAGGCTGAGTGTGCCCTGTGCCCTCAAGGCCTCTGTTCTAAACTAACTTGCCTAAAATATGACCATAGTTTGCAGGTGGAGTTACATTAATAAATACTGTTACAAAACAATTCTTCTGGGAAAAGCTAATCTAATTTAAACAACTTCTAATGTTTCCCAGTGTATAAAACAGTTTTAAGAGAATTTTAATGTTTTTTCCTATACTCCTCCAATCCTTACATGAGAACTTATTTAAAAGGGAATTGGAGGATGAGAAAAATAGAGAATAACTTTACAAGTATGGTTTTAAAAAACTGTCACTGTTGGATGTACAAAATCAGTCATACTTGAGTGAGGAGCACTCGCAGATGGGGCAGAGCGTGCCTCCCCCTGTCCAGCCCACATCCACTGTCAAGCTTCTCAGCCTCAAGTACCCTCTTCCCATTTTTCTGGATTACTGCATCACTGCTTAAATGTTACTCCTAATCCACAAATCCCCAACTGGTTCCCTATTTTCTGTCAAACGTCTAAGAAATGAAACAGTCAGCCAGCAAATGAGAGAGTGACCACAAATGTTAACACTAACAGACTCTGTCTCCAGGGCTGCCTCCGGAGAAGGAGACTCCTTGGGGGACGCAGGGTGGGGGTGACGCTCCTCACGGCGGGCGGGCACAGTGCTGTCTGTGCAGCTGACTAACACGAGCAAGCTAGTGCTTCCCCCCAGCTAGGCGTGTCCTTTGGCTCTGGTAAGAAGGCAGAAAGAAAACAGCTCTTCAGTGGCTCCCAGGAGTGGGCACTGGCAACAATCCCTGAGGACTCAGGTCTCAAGGACAATCCACAATGAGGTTAATCTGCCTGTGGTTAATAAAGAGAACACTGTATAATTAAATGTGTAGTTGGCCACTGTCACGGTTTCCTTAGAATTTAAAACCTTACAAACATTTTTTAGAACTATGAGGATTCACTCTTTTGAAGATACCTCATTTCACATAAATTAACTTCTAAAAAACAAAGATACAAAAAATTCAAAGTAGATTTGAACATTTTTCAAAATAAAAATAAGTAGAGAAGAAAAATAAAGCAGACTGAATATAGTTTTTAGAACTAATAATAATATTTAGAACCAAAATTATAACATAAGGCTTAAGGCTTTGTCTTATTGAAGTCAGACAATTTTAAAGGTAAAATATGAAAGCTCCATCTATTCATTATCATTATTCATTTACTTTTCTGACAGAAGTATTAGTCATGGTTTATTGTATCTTAATAGTATAAGAAAATTGCCATATATTACAGTTTATTGTTCCACTATAAATGATGTCTGCTCCAATACACATTAGTTTCTAGATGCACTATATTTGGAGTTGTTCAAAATAGTTTTCTTAAAACTACAATTAAACATGACAAAATTTTAAGTAGTTTTAAAGGTATTAAAATATAAACATCTGAATAATGCTAAAAATGAGAAAAATACAGTTACCATTAAATTCATTTTAAACCAAGAATACTTGGTAAGCAACCGCTAACACTTATTTGACAAAAAAAAAAAAAAAAAAAAAAGTGGGGGAAGGAGAGATATGAGGGAAAGAGAGAGAGACATCATCGGGCCACATGGGTGGACAGTAAAGGAATCTGGCTCTTAACCAATATTGGCCAGGAAAGTCCTCATTAACAAGAGCAATGGAGAACAAAAAGAATGCAAGGAGGTGAAATAAACAGGTGAGTCCATACAGCAAACACCCATGTCTGCCCCATGTCCTGTAACTCAAGTTGATGACAGAGGCTGACATGACCGAAGAGCTTCATTACAATTATTATTATTATAAAATAATCACTGAAATGTCCAAAAGACAAGAGCAAGAGCCAGAAAAAAAGAACCAAGGGGCATTAATAGTCTATAAACTACAACATCAGCCCCTACAAAGTTCAGAATTGACCTATGTTTTCATATCATCCTAGTCATGACTCATCATTTTTTTATACAGGTAGCTTTGCCCACTTTAGCACAAATATTAAAGTTAAGTACAAGCATATACTCATTTGCATAGCAAATTTTAAAGGGGTACACTGAAACAGTAATTAAATGATGAAAGTGTAAGTCATTTTTATAATTAGAATAACATTCAAATTGACCAAATAAGACGTTTTCTATTCGAAAACAACAGTTTTTGGGATTTGAATTAAAAACAACACATGACTTATCAGCAAAACATTTAAACAATTACTGATGTGGTTCTCTGTAGGCAGCAGTTCATGTAGCAGTCACTCTTTCCCCACTTCTAGGACTTTGTAAACGCTGTTCTGGAATACAGTGGTGAAGTGAGGCTTGGACTCCTTCACCAAGACGTTACATAAGGGAGTTTTCCCAGCATTAGCAGGATCTTCCACATCCCAAATTTCAGGCATACTGCAACCAGGCCTAGAACAATCAATGTCCACATTAACAAGTCAAGGCAAATGATGTAACTGCAGATAAAGCAGAGCACTTGTATGTTCCTGACCTCATTTCTGTTTTTCTGTGGAAATTAACTTAATTTAACAAAACAACCCTATCGTGGTTGTTTATTTCATACATAGTAAGCTGCCCTGAACCCTGACTACACTATAGGACAAGGCGGGTGCAGCAAAGGTGACCACAAAGACTGAAGCAGACCCGTAGGATATGTGCACTCAGGAGTTGGGTTACGGGATCTGGGTCACATTCTGCTTCAGCCACTTACCAAGAACATGGTGTCAGGAGGTAGCTTCACTCAGTCTCGCATTTGTGAGGTGGGGAAATAAATACCCATGACATAGGTTTGTTGTGAGGACTAAAAGAGATCAGGTATCTACACCATGCTCAGCACCCAGATAAACGTATAATACTGATCTTTAAAATGACAATTAGCAAATATGCTTAGAACACAGTAGAGCTGCATTAATAACACAAATGCTCTGATTTACAGTGGGGGCTGAGTCTCAATAAAGCCATTGTAAGTTGAATACATTGTAAGCTGAAAATGCATTTATTATGCCTCATATGGTAAACATCCTCGTTTAGCCTCTCTTACTTTAAATATGCCAGGAATGCTTGTATTAGTCTACAGTTAGGCAAAATCATCCAATACAAAGACTATCATATACAAAATGTTGAATAGCTCATGTAATTTACTGCACACTGCACAGAAAAACAGAATGGGACTTGAAATACAGTTTCTACTGAATGCATTTTGTGTTCACACCACTGCAAAGTTAAAAAAATCATTAAGTTGATACATCGTAAGTTGGACTACCAACTTCCTAGAGTGAGTCAATTTAAAAAAGATCTGATAGTGTAAAGTGTACATGTTAGCCAAAAGCATGATTACATCTTAAAAGCAACACAGTTTTTCAGAAATTGGTATTATGTGACATTTGCCTAAATAAGGTCTTTAAAATAACTGTAACATTTATTTTAAATCAGAACAGTTTTATAGATATAACTGTTAGATTTTTACTAAAATTCACACTGTCTTTTAAGAAATGTTTTAAAAAGCAGAAAAACATGAAAAAATTATAGAGAACTGACAACTATTTGTGTTTTATCATAGCTGCTTCTTTTACTCATCTATTTTTTAATAAGTGAGAGGAACATTCTCAAATCCCTTTTATCCTTACTGGCAGTCCCACCTTCACTCCCCCCATAGGGCAAACATGGTACCAGGAATGTACATTACTTTCCTCTTTTAAATAACATCTTTCGTTTAAAAGTAACCAATTATAAAAGTTTCTAAATACAGACCTAAATAAAGTTTTTTAAAAAGTTCCTGTCATTTGCAATGCTATTTCTCAGAAGTGACTTCTGTAAACAATACAAGATACACCCTGTCCCACCAGTTTCATCCTTGTGAGGACACAGATACACACAAACAGAGACACAGACATAGATGCTCTTGGGTTGGTTTAAAAAAAATGGGATTATCCTGGGATTCTCAATAAAATGTGGCCATTTTCCATCCATATCAGTATAAAAAGATCTACTTTGTTCTTTTTAATAGTTACTAGTATTCATGTATTATTCAATCAATTCTTTACAGATAGATATTGTAATTGTTTCCTATTTTGCCCTTATAAGACAATTTTGCTATAAATTGTATCTCTCTCCCTTCTACAAGCTATCCTTCCCTTTGTCAAAGGACTACACTTTTTTTTTTTCTTTTTTATTAAATCATAGCAGCATACATGGATATGATCATGGGGCATTATACACTAGCTTCGCAGACCATTTGACACATTTTCATCACAATGGTTAACATAGCCTTCCAGGCATTTTCCCAGTTACCATGCCAAGACATTTACATTCCACATTTACTAAGTTTCACATATACCCTTGTAAGATGCACCGCAGGTGTAATTCCACCAGTACCCCTCCCTCTTCCCCCCTCCCCCCTCCCTTTTCCCCTTACCCCTATTCTTAGGTTGTAACTGGGTTATAGCTTTCATGTGAAAGCCATAAATTAGTTTCATAGTAGGGCTGAGTACATTGAGTACTTTTTCTTCCATTTTTGAGATACTTTACTAAGAAGAATATGTTCCAGCTCCATCCATGTAAACATGAAAAAGGTAAAGTCTCCGTCTTTCTTTAAGGCTGCATAATATTCCATGGTGTACATACACCACAATTTATTAATCCATTCGTGGATCAATGGACGCTTGGGCTTTTTGCACGACTTAGCAATTATGAATTGGGCTACAATAAACATTCTGGTACAAATATATTTGTTATAAGGTGATTTTTGGTCTTCTGGGTATATCCCTAGTAGAGGAATTATTGGATTGAATGGCAGGTCTATTTTTAGATCTCTAAGTGTTCTCCAAACATCTTTCCAAAAGGAATGTATTAATTTGCATTCTCACCAGCAGTGTAGAAGCGTTCCCTTTTCTCCACATCCACGCCAACATCTCTGGTCTTGGGATTTTGTGATATGGGCTAATCTTACTAGAGTTAGATGATATCTCAAAATAGTTTTGATTTGCATTTCTCTGATGATTAAGGATGATGAGCATTTTTTCCTATGTCTGTAGGCCATGCACCTGTCTTCTTCAGAGAAGTTTCTCTTTAAGTCCCTTGCCCAGCCTGCGATGGGATCACTTGTTCTTAACCCAGTTATAACCTAAGAATATGGGGAAGGGGGAGGGGGAATGATGGGCAGAAGGAGGGTGATTGGTGGGATTACACCTAAGGTGCATTTTACAAGGGTACATGTGAAACTTAGTAAATGTAGAATGTAAATGTCTTAACACAGTAACTAAGAAAATGCCAGGTAGGCTATGTTAACCAGTATGCTGCAAATATGTCAAATGATCTATAAAACCAGTGTATGGTGCTCCGTGATCACATTAATGTACACAGCTATGATTTAATAATAATAATAAAAAAAAAAAGAAAGTAAAGAAGAGGAATTAAGTTCTTTTCTAGACTTAGCTTAACAAAGTTACAAAGTAAAACTTAAAATTTTGAAGGCGACTTTGGGCTGGGAGGTGTGTGTGTGTATGTGTGCACATGTTTCAGGCAGGTATTTGAGAGACCTTCCTAATCCCAGCTCTTCTGGAGGCCAAGGCTGGAGTGTGGCTTGAGCTCAGGACTTTGAGATTACAGTGAGCTATGATCACACTACTGCACTACAGTCTAGGTGGCAGAGTGAGACCCTGTCTCCAACCTGAAGGGGATGTTTTGTGCCAAGTCTAGATGCACCATTGTTATATATCCTAGATATTCCTCTTAGCTCTAGGAAATAACCAAAGTTTTTACTGGAGAGGTAAATCAGAAGTGAAATTTAAATCAAGTTTGAACTTAATTTGTATTTGTAGTAATAAACCTTTTCTCTTGAGGAAACAGTCCTAGCTTGGGAGTTAGTTTCCAAAAGCAGCACTGGGCAATACCCATAGATTTGGTATTAATTTGACCTCACTTTTTTGCCTTCTTCTCTACCCCTTGACAGACTTTCTCCCCCTGCACCTGGACCTCTCAGTCTCTCACCTCTTCCCTTGATTCTTATCACATGTCCTTGGGAATAAAGCAACACCTCAGGGGCTTCCTGTCTTTCTGCCCCTTGGATCCTCATATCCTGGCTGCCTTAGAAGCTCTCCAGTGTCTTCAATATCTTACTTTTCTAGTTCTTGGAAAGTTTCTTTGGATTGTTGTAAGCCACTTTATCATACAAAAGCATAAGTTCCTAAGTTTATTTTCTTCGTATTAAAACTTTTTTGGATAGTGTATTATGCAAAGTTCTGCTGCTTTATTCAGAATTAAAGGGTGTGATTAGCAAGTTTGGTGATTAAGCCACGTAGATAAATGAAAGTATCAAGTTTCATTGGTTTTTCATTTGCCTTAGATACATCAGTTATCTTAGTTAGATACATCAGTTCTTCCATTTTATAATTTTATTTATTTTAGTGAAGGCAATATTTTAATTATGTATTTCAACAAATATTTTATTATAGATAGTAAAAAATTTTATTTAAAATTACTAATATTTAATTTTTTTATTAAAAGGAAAGTACAGTACTAGAATGCACAGTGAAACCTAAATTCAAAAGAGCTATATTGTTATAATCAATATGAAAAACAATATGAAGAAAGGCTTTCCCAAATGTCATAGTATGTCTCTTATTTTACATGTATTTTCTCTTGACTAAGAAGCATTGTTTAAGTGTGTCTTTTTGGATAAATAAAACAGTGTCTTAAAAATTATTCATCTGCTTGACATCTGTAGCTCAGTGGTTAGGGCACTGGCCATGTACACCAGGGCTGCTGGGTTTGAACCCAGCCTGAGCCTGCTAAACAAACAAACAATAACAACAACAGCAAAAAAATAGCTGAGTATTGTGTCAGGCACCTGTAGTCCCAGCCACTAGGGAGGTGGAGGCAAGAGAATCTTGTGGGCCTGAGTTTGAGGTTGCTGTGAGCTATGATTTTATAGTACTCTACAGAGGATGACAAAGTGAGGCTCTGTCTCAAAAAAAAAAAAAATTACTCATCTATGGTATAATTTATGAATAAACTCATAAACATAACTAGACATACAACTTCTACCATACTATCTAAAATTTAAAAAAAAAAATTGTTTTTTGAGACAGTCTTACTATGTTGCCCCATAACAGCTCACAGCAACCTCAAACTCTTTGGCTTAAGCTATTCTCTTGCCTCAGCTCCCCAAGTAGCTAGAACTACAGGCTCCCGCCACAATACCCGGCTATTTTTTGTTACAGTTGTTTTATTTTTAGCTGGCCCGGGCCGGTTTGAACCTACCAGTCTAGGTGTATGTGGCTGGTGCCAAACCTATAAATCAATTATTAACAGAAAAAAGAACCCCCAAATATGCCTTAACCAGAGTATCAGGTGACAGATCCAGAATCTACAACAAAACTCCTACATTCTCTTCCTTATATCTTCATTTGCTTATTGTAATGAAAGACCTTTCGAGCTGGGGTAGTTTTACGAACCTATATCATGAGAAATCCTATTGGTTAGTCAAGGGCCAACATTTGACTTTTTTTTTTCATTTTATTATCTGTGGTCCCCATAAAAATGTAACTTGGAGACCTCCAACTACAGGAAGTTTAAATGACCAAGGTCTCCAGCTACTGTGCTCTGCAATCCTCTGTTGCTTGCTTAGGACTTGCCAAGGGCTGTAACTGAGAGGAACAGGGATTCTAAATCTGCCCTGGCTGTTCTTGGGAGTCCTGGCATGCCTCTGCTGGCTACCTGGCTCCAGCACTCCCTGACAGGCTTGCTAAACCGTCCTTAGGTGGTGTAGCAATCCAGGATTAATTAATTAATTAATTTCATATTAATTTATTGATAATATCTTTGTATGTAAACTTTCAGAAGGACTTTGAATTATTACAGTAGTCAGACCAGGAACTCAGGTTCTTAAAAAATGTTAATTTACTCAGGATGATTGTATGGCTATGATGTATTAAACAATTCATAAACCTTTAAGATATCTTAGGTTATTTAATGAGAAATTAAAAAGAAGTGTTTCCGAGGATGTATTGAAAACTAATATTTTGTTGAAAAGCAGAAAAATCAATACAATGGGTAGTAGCAAATTGTTTTTTGCAATGTTTGGTAATTCTTGCTTTCATTTTGTATGACTTATGTAAGAGTCCTTATTCTATGTTAGTGTTAAATTTTTTTTGTCTTTCTTTGCAGAATCATAGTGAAAGATTTGTTTTCATTGCAGAATGGTATGATCCAAATGCTTCACTTCTTCGACGTTATGAACTTTTATTTTACCCAGGAGATGGATCTATTGAAATGGTAAATGAGCCTTGCTTTTCTTGAATGTTGGCAAAGGGGGTGATTAGGAGATAGGGAGAGAAATAGGATTGACTTTTATATAATTACTTTTAAAAATACATTTATATATATGAATGCTTTTTTTGTTACTCATTATAATTCTAATATAAGAAGATAACTTTGTGCCTTTATTTTTAATGTCAAAAACAGACTTTTTTGAGTGAGAAAACTGAAGTGGGATTTTTCATATTTTAGATTAAGCAATAATTGATAATTTTTTATAGGTAAAGATTATGCTCATAAATAGGGTGGCCATAAAGTTCGTGTGCAAATTGTATATCTGTATATAGATATATCTGTATATCACCATTATTACTGCAAGAGGTCAAATTGAAGAGGATTATACTGAAAGAAGCTTATTTATTTGTGTCCACTCATTGGCAACACTTTTAAGAAATAGATCTATTTGTTGTTGGGATTTTGTATACACAAGAAAGCAGAAATTTGGGTGTATGACTTTCTTTGGGGTTGCATAGGCACTAATTTGCTAAAACAATCTGGCAATAAAAAATCTTTCTATTCAGGATTTAAATATTACATTTCTAATAAGCTTTTATGTTAGATTTGTTTAATTGGATTAGATTAAGAAATAGATTAGATCAATATAAAAAAATTATGGTTTGTAGAAAAAAAGGAATGGAATGTAATCTATCTCTGGGAAGATAGAATTAAGGACTATTTCTACTTTATAATCAGATGAATATTCCTTATTGATTACTTTTTGTTTATTGTATTGTTTTTGGTTCTAGCATGATGTAAAGAATCATCGTACCTTTTTAAAGAGGACCAAATATGACAACCTTCACTTGGAAGATTTATATATAGGCAACAAAGTGAATGTCTTTTCCCGACAACTGGTGTTAGTTGACTATGGGGATCAATATACAGCTCGTCAACTGGGCAGTCGGAAAGAAAAGTAAGAAACAAATTACATAATCTTTTTTTATTTGACTTTGCACCCAAAGGCAGTCTGAATAACAATGGGAGAATTTAACCATAGGAGAGTGGACAGATAGTACTTGGAGAATGGTTGTTCTCATTCTGTCTCTTTTTTCCCTGATTTTTTAATTGAAATATCATAATTGTACATGTCCTCATTCTGTCTTAATTCATTTATATTTCCTGTGGCACTTAGTTCATCTCCTCCCACATGGCAAGCACCTAGTCTGTATTAGCTAAATGAATTAATGAATATAATTTAAAATTTATTATCTACTCTTCCCTTTTTCCATTTCCTCCCTATTCTTGAATGAGGGAGGACCTTCGATCTAGTTGCAAGGAAGTTTTTGTTTGTAACTGATGTTGTCTACTCTTGAGCATTATTCACAGACATATGTGTCCAATAAATGTTGACTGCTCAGTTGAAGAAAAAGACATTATGAGTGTTGTTAAAAAAAAAAAAAAGAAAGAAACATATCTGTCTTGTTCACAACTGTATCCCTAAAAACTATTGTAGTGATACCTCCAATAGTAAGTTAGTTATAGGATGTGGCCCACACAATTTTTTAAATGATTGAATGAGTTTACATCATTGAAAATGTCTAGAGGTATGGTAGGTCTGGAGGAGGAGCTTCCCCCTGGCTGGCATTCCTGCTTTCTTCTCTCCCTCTCGTCGCTAGTGGCTCTTCCTGTGAGGTAGAGAAGTACAGCTTGGTGCCGACCGTGTGTGCCTCTCTTGTATTTGTCACAGCTACATTTGTCATTCTGACTTTTTCTCTGTTTCTATTTAAAAGAGAAAACAAGTTGGGGATGTAGCAGAAAATTACGCTATAGAAAATAAAGACTATTGATCTGAACATCAATTTTTAGTATTATCAAAATGACATTTTATTTTCAGTCTTTATATTTATGACTTCCATCTTTCTGAGAATTAACTATATTTGAAATGAAATTTTAATTCCTTTGTCGCTATTCTTGGCTCTAATTTCTGTGGCTTACATTTTGTGTGATTTTAGGAAATACTTTGCATGTATAGAGGAATTGTTGCTATAATTACAAAGAGGGATCATTCGTGGATATGTGTAAGATATATATGTATAAAAGCTATATGTATAAAAATCTACAAAAACTATCAGTACAACTATTTTTTGAGGTTTTCCACCCAGATAACTAGCTCTTTGCCTAACGTCTGAATTGCCTCCATAGGATTATGATATCCCTTTCTGTGCCTTCTCTAGCCTTTCTTTATAAGCCTTTTATAATTCTTGAGGTGATTTGATGCTCAGTGTGGCATTAATACACAGGTGATGATGGTTAAGAAGGTAGTGAATGCCTCATAAAAAAGGAAGGACAAAGATTTCCAGGATAACTGTGAAATAGGAAAAAAAAATTAGGATATCAAATAAATATAAATATTTTATTGTTATGAGATCTCATGGTAAAAGTGTATGGGATTAAGGAAATGCCAACCATATGTCTTTTACTTATGATTAATATATATTAATATATGTATTGTTATTTATAAATATATTAATATTTATTATTACATTATCATTTATAAATATATTATAATTTATATAATAAAAATATACATATATAGCTTTCATTTATGGAGCACATGCCATGTACCAGTTGTTATGATAGGCATATTATATACACTTCAATACAAGATCATTTCAAATTTTATTTAAACTATCAAAGTTAATGAATTAGGAAGTCAAGATCAGTAATGTGACTCAATCAAAATAAAGAAACAGCAGTAACAATTATAATTTAAATGTTATTGCTCTGATTTATCTGAAGTAAATGTTGCCAAATCTATTTTATAGAATGGGTAAGTAACTTGGTCATAGTCATACAATTAGAAAAGTAAAAGGAAACCAGCAAGTCCTGTGGTGTTTTCCTCTAAAATCTATTCTCTTTCTACTAAACTTCTCGTTAATTATTCCGGCAAATGCTACTGAATGGGACTGATTTTAAAACAGAAAGAAAAGAAGAATTCTATTGTAATACAAAGACAAATTTGAAATATTGGGGCTTTATTAATATTGTTCCTGAAAATATATGCAGTGTTATATATTTTGTTGACATAAATTGTTTCAGTATTTTCTCTTTGATTCTTTCCTAACTGCATATGGGTTAGTAAATCCAGCAATGTTTTAGATGATTTGAATAAACTTCTTCTGAATTCAGTAGTTTCAAAGATATATTGTTTTATTTAAGTGCCAAAAGGTAAGCATATGGAAATATAATGTATATCTATTAGGGTCCCATAGAAACAACTCTGTGTAATATACTTAGTTGTAATTTAGTCTGTCTCTCAGTTTTGTGTAGTGTCAAAGAGAATTTATGGACTAAGTAAATTTATGAACTAACTACATAGTCCTTTCATTCTGGAGTAAAGCCTGTATTCAGGGGGACTGGTGAACTTGATCTCTGTGGAGCCTATCTAATTGGGAGGTAATTATCTAGATGATATAATTTAGTTTAGCTCACAAGCTGGCCTAAACATTCCAATTCCCATTGACTGTAAAAAGTCTGACTTTGAGTCACACTTCTATCCTCTCTTCTGTCCACTGTATTTTAGTTGGGACTTGTGCTTAGAGTTTAAAAATACTTCTTCCTGGAGGCAGAGGAATTGGCCTAAATCATCTTTTGACTTTTTAATATAGCTCAATAAATTCTACTATTGTTTAACCCAAACATAACTTACTCATAAGTTTTTTGTTATTAAGTCATATACACATAGATCATCGATATATTTATGGATATGTGGGGTACAATGTGTTGATTTTTTAATACAATTTGGTGTGCTTACATCAAACTAAATAATATAGCTTTTGCCTATGATAATCGACCCAGCAAAAGACCCCTAAAGGCCCCAACTGTCTCATCCTGAGTCCCCACACGTCTCAATCCCCCACCCCCGGCAAAATCCAGGAATAGGTTTCAGAATAAAATAAGGAAGTTCCCTAAGTTCCCCAAACTCCTAGCCACAGGTAAAACAATGGTGAAAGCTTACTCAAGCCATTTCCCAAGTTCCTATGCCAACTGCTACGATGTAACCCCCTGAGCCTAACCCTAACTGTAGCCCCACCTCAGCCCCAGAATATGAGCTAACGGTCATATTCTGCTTCTGTGTTTGCTTGCTTGTCACACAGCACAAAAAGGGGTATAAAAATCAGCCTGCACTGCACTTCTGGGCCACCTGCCCTTTAGGGCAGCAGTCTCCTGTGCAGGTGTAATAAATCACCAGCTGATTTATACCTGAAGTGGGGTCTGAATTTTTCTTACAGGTGGCAATGGGCACAATATTTTTGGAGGCCCCAGCGAGATTATCACCCCCGAACCCTCACCTAGGCCTGCCACCAGAAGGCTCCAGGAGAAGGCCTTGGAGAGACTTTCCTCTGCCCCAGAGTCCTTGGACATGTGGAGCCAGGGCATAGGTCTCCAAAACTTCCAAATTGGTGATTAATCAGTGACACCCATGTCAGTTTTGAAAAATCTGTCTGTTCTTTAGAGATTTTGGGGAGGGACCATCAGCCCTGTTAAGTCTTTTGACCTTTGGAGGTAAGAAGATTCTGGCTCTATACTTCTGGCTGAGGACTGCAGTAATCTGGTATCTGGTGATGAGGGAAGATCAGACATGACATTAACTTCCCCTCCCCGGCCCCTACAGGATGTTGTGGCAGGTCCCTGGTCTGCCTTTGGTCTGTCTAGGTTTGGGACTCACAGGGGTGAGTCCTCTGGTCTGCCATTGGTCTGTCTAGGTTTTGGACTCACAGGGGTGAGACTCTGGTTTGTCTCAGGTTTTTCCCTTTAGGACTCACAGAAGGTGGGTCTTCATTTTGTCTGGTTCTTCTCTCCTTTGGACTCACAGGAGTCTCTGGTCTGTTTCAAGTCTGTCTGGGTTTTGGACTCACGGGGTGAGTCTGGTCTGTTTCAAGTCTGTCTGGGTTTTGGACTCACAGGGGTGAGTCCCTGGTCTGTCTCAGGTTTTTCCTTTTAGGACTCACTCTTTGAGTTCACAGAGGGTGAGTCTTTGGTCTGTCCGGTTTCTCTTTAGACTCACAGGCGGTGAGTCCCTAGTAAAATCCCAAGTTTATGTCAGCATTGATGTATGTGAGTTGTTTGTCAAATTTGTGTTAGCTGTTTCCAATTGTTTGTCAGAATTCCTTTCAAAGATTGGTCAGTTCCACATGTGGGTGTCAACAGCTCTGTTTTCTTGTTGTCTGTCAAACATTGTAGTGTAAATAACCCACTTGCGGTTGAGACCCTCTCTTTCCAGCAATTAAAGAGTTAACTACAAAGTTTGTTAAAACTATTCCTCTTTTTGACTGCCAAAAAAACTGTGGTTATTATGTTATAAATAATCTTGAGATAAGGTGCTGGCACTCAGAAGAAAACTCAAGGTCAATTACTCATTTAAAACTAAAAAAAAAAGGAAGAGCAAGCTCTGACAATGAACCTACTTTTATTAACTCCATCTCTAAAGTAAAAGGCAAAATACAACCCCCTGTGTATTCCACAATTTCCTCACCTCTGGAAAATAACTACCCTCCCCCACTGTTCGTATAGAATCTTAAAGTTGAGTTAAATTAAAAATATTTGTCCTGAAACAAAAAAGTTGTATAAAAGAGTGAAAGGCAAGACAAAGGTTAAAAAGGTCTAAAATATTTGTAAAATCTCTGTGCAGGTTAAATAAAACTTATAAAGAAGTTTACATATAATCCAGTTAACTATGTATTTCCTTTAACTTTCATTGGAAAGATAGCATGTCTATGAGTATTGCTAACCTAACTCCAAACAGAACAGAAATCAGCTACATGGAACTAAGCAGATTTGTTATAGTTTGAAATATTACTGATTCTTTGTGTTTTGTTTTCTAGAAATCAAGAAAACCATTTTCTATCTTTTAAGCTACTTATAGCTTCTCAAATATGTACTTATGAGCAGAATCTGAAATATGTATTTTTTTCTCTCTCCTTAATTTCTCAAAAATTTAAAAGCCATTTGTAAGTATTCTTAATTCCTGAAAGTACAATTATTTGCGTAAGTTCAATAAGAATCTGTTTTGTTCTATAGAATAATAAAGACACTGGTTAATTTACCAAGGCTTTGCCTGGAATAGCATTTCCAGAGGTGTACAGACTAAGGAATTGAGGTTTACTTTATAAAGCCAATAAAAAATCCCTTTGGAAAACTGGCCAGATATCCATCAGTAACATTTTCTGGTCTGTGGTAAGTAATGACAGTTGCTTGCTGATGGGTCCGGGAATTTAGATATGCTTGGGGACCCCAAGGGAAGAGGAATGTATACAGGTATCTAATGGCACAGATAAAACTTGGGCTTGTGAAAAGCTTTCAAGAAAGTCCAGCCTAAGATTCCTTATAAAAGATTCCAACAAAAGCCAATTTTAAAAAAAAGAAGAGCCTAGATGGCTAATAATTATTCTTACTGCACTCTATGCAAATAATCAGACCCAGTACACTGAAGGTACAGTTTATTTTGGCAACTAAGTTAGTTTTACTGTATTTTGTTTTTAGTAAAGAGAAAAATTGGAGCGAGAAAAATGGTTCAAAGAGAAAAAAAAGGCTGTGACCCACCTTGTCTGTAATGTCAACTCATAAATTGAGACATAACTTTTACTAAACTAATCTGTTAAATGAGGCTAAGAGACTGGTCAAAGAGTATGGAATCATATACAAGAGTAATAAAGATCTCCTGTTGGCTACACTGGAAAATTTGTGCAGTATTAAATGTTATCTACTATGTCTATAATTTCCCAGTAAATGGTGTAACTGTAACACTGCATTCTACTGTGCCTAATTCATATGCTCTGCTAAGTTTGCTGCTGACAGAAGCCAAGTGGCCCACTAGCCTGGACTTAACGTGGCTCCGGAGAGCCAGAGTCTGTTTGCTTTCCAGTAGGAAAGACCAGACATGGAAACTACGATCCATACACATAGACCAGGTTGCCATAGAGCAAACTATGGGTCCTCAAACTATGGCCCACGGGCCACATGCAGTGGTGTAATTGTATTTGTTCCATTTTTTTTTTTTTTTTTTTTTTACTTTAAAATAAGATATGTGCAGTGTGCATAGGAATTTGTTCATAGTTTTTTTTTTTAAACTATAGTCCGGCCCTCCAATAGTCTGAGGTATAGTGAACTGGCCCTCTGTTTAAAAAGTTTGAGGACCCCCTGCCATAGAGGTTCAAAACACCCATGATTATTGGAGAAGCACTGGCTTGTGATGTCCAGAAAATGTGTGTTGCTCCAATATGTCAATGACCTCCTTTTAGAACACCCTATGCAAGAGGGCTGCTCCCAAGGCATAGACTGTCTTTTATGACATCTAGAGACAGTCAACATGCCCTGCTCCAGCCACATACTGAAAGCTGGCTGGTTAATGCATAGCTGAAGCCTGAAGAAACTCCTCGAGTGACTTGTCTTAATTGGACTTTTGGATTTTGGGAAAAGGGGAGGGGGGGAATGTCACAGGGAAAAGTAAGGCCTGAGTAGAGAACCCAAGAAGAGTCACTGAAAGAGGGGCCGTGCCTTGGAAAGTGTTGCAGTCTGGTGAGCTCTAGATGGCCCTTGAAAATCTGAGAAAGAAAGTGCAAATCTCATACTAGATGAGGCTGTATCTCTAAGCTCACTTAAGCCTAAAAAAATGAGAGTTCCCTGCCCAGCCCTGAATAAAAAATTATCAACCCCTTCCCAGTTACACAAATGAATCAAGGATTTGATTCCCAAAAAGACCAGTGGGGAATGTAATAACTGACCTAGCAAAAGATTCCTAAAGGCCCCTAACTGTCTTAGCCTGAGTCCCGCACGTCTCAACCCCCCACCCCGGGCAAAATCTGAGAACAGGTTTTAGAATAGAATAAGGAAGTTCCCTGAGTTCCCAAAACTCCTAGCCACAGGTAAAACAATGGTGAAAGCTTACTCAAGCAAAATTTCCCAAGCCAAGTTTCCCAAGCTGTCGCTGTGTCAACTGCCACGATGTAACCCCCTGAGCCAACTGTAGCCCCACCCCAAGCTAACTGTCATGTTCTGCTTCTGTGTTTGTTTGCTTGCTTGCCACACAGCACAAAAAGGGGTATAAAAATCAGCCTGCACTGCACTTCAGGACCGCCTGCCCTTTAGGGCAGCAGTCCCCTGTGCAGGTGTAATAAATCACCATCTGATTTATACCTAAAGTGGGGTCCGAGTTTTTCTTACAGGTGGCAGTGGGTACAATATGCCTCATTTACTTGATTATTGTATTAAGACATTTATGTTCTATACTTTCTGTGGAGCATATTGCAAGAGTATAAGTCATAAATTTTTTGTTTGTTTGTTTGTTTGTTTTGGCCAGGGCCAGGTTTGAACCTGCCACCTCTGGTATATGGGGCCGGTGCCCTACTCTTTTTTTTTTTTTTTTTTAAGTGAAATCATACTTTATTTTTTAGACATATATGGTTATGGATGTACATATAGTTTCTGAGATTAGAATTTGATTCATATGAACTATTTATATTTTTTGTGTTTGAAAATTTGGAAATGTCATCAGAAATCTATTGAAAGAAATTTTATTGAGATAAAACTATTATAAAATCTTGAGTATTTTGACTTTAAAACAGGGTTCAGGTATATGCTTAAGCAGGATTGTAATATTGGGATATAAGGTACAAATGATTTAAAAGATATTACAATTAATAAATGTCAACTGGAATAAATGAAGTTTAGAATACTTGGGGGACTTTTCCTTTCTCCTCGCCTGGTTGCTATGGCACCACCCCCAGGTTTTGTCTCTATGTCTCTGGCTATTTCTTCTCAGAATCATTTTGACTCCTAGAGTTCCCTAGAGTCTGGCATGTGGTCCTTTTTTCTCATTCTATGTACTCCCTTGAATTCCAACTATATGTCCCTTTCCAAATTTGTGTCATCAGTCCAGCTGCAAAACCATATGTTCTGCTTTAGTCTAGACCTTTCCACCAGGATTCCTCATAGGCACTTAAAAATATCAAATCTAAAGTTGGATTAATTCACTTTTATTGAAAACCTGTTGCTTTTGTTTTTATTAGCACCACATTCACCTAATCATAGACTTCAAAAATTGGAAGCTCTTCCCAAGTTCATCTTTTGTGTATTCCTACGTACACATGAAAACCTAATCTTACTGTATATACTCGAGTATAAACCGAGTTTTTTCGGCCCAAAAATTTTGGCGAGTTAGGGTTTTTTTGGCCAAA
>CAUYPK010065329.1:0-48242 GCA_963574355.1 Loris lydekkerianus
ATAGTTGATTCTTAATTCGACAATTTAAATGGATAATTTAAAAGCAGCCATGTCAGAATCTGTATGTATAGTCATATAAATGCAAAATTGTGTTTACAAAATTTCTAAAAGGAAAAGCTTTATCATAACCAATAACCTACCTACTCACATGAGGAAACTAGACAAATCCTGGTGTGTTCTAATGAGGTAAACAAATAAGACTTAATTAAATGGTCATTAAAGATTCTTGTAGTAATCCATTCCTAGGCTTGGCTTACAGAAACCTAATCAGATGGTTAAACCATGTTGGCAGTTTCATACCTTTTAACATAAATGCGTAAACAAACTCTAATCTAAAACTATTGACGTGCATGTTTTTTCCTACCGCAACTCATTCCTTACACATAGACTCAAACTTTTCAGTATTTTGGTTTCTGGTTGAGCAGAAGCCATAAAAAAAAGTCATAATAATCAGAATGTTATCTAACTGTATACTGTTTACTTTTATTGTAGATAATAGTGAACAGTGGTCAATAAATAGTTTTATATTCCTTTAAAAATAAAAAAAAAAATTTTTTTAAAGGCCAAGAAGGCTAGGCTTGGTGGCACACGCCTGTAATCCTAACACTTTGGGAGGCTGAGGCAGGAAAATCTGGTTTTGAGGCCAGGAATTCAAAACCAAACTGGGCAACACAGCAAGACCTCATCTCTACAAAAAAAATTTTTTTTAATTAGTTAGGTGTGGTTATGTGCTCCTGGAGTCCTAGCTACTCAGGAGGCTGGGGCAGGAGGATCACTTGAGCCCAGCAGTTTGAGATTTAGTGAACTATGCACCACTTGCACTCCAGCTTGAGCAACAGAGCAAGATTCGAGAACCTGTATTAACAAAAAAATGTGAAAAAAAAATAAAAGAACAAGAGCTCAGTGTGACCTGAGAAGATACTCACCACATACTGTTAAGTGAAAAGAGGAAGAGGGCAGATAAGAATCTCCATTGGACAGCTTAGGGCCTCAGTTTCCTCATCTGAAAAATGGGGACAATGATGCTACCTACATCACAGGGTTGGCGGGGGAATAAATGTGACGATGCATGGAATGGACTTAGTGTGGTACCTGGCCTGTAGCAAACATGAACCAGTACATTTCTGTAACAAAAATGGGTTTCCACATGCATGTGTACATTAACACATGCACACAAACTCTGGAGGCTTCCAGAAAGTTCTGGAAGGATTCTAAATTCTTCACAATGTTTCATCCAAAATGTGTGGGATGGGGAGAGGAAAATCCCTTTTTTACTTTATATTCTGTGTCAACTGACATTTAGAAATTACTTTGTCTCGGCGCCTGTATCTCAGCGGGTAGGGCACTAGCCACATACACCTGAGCTGGCGAGTTCAAATCCAGCCCCAGCCTGCCAAGCAAAAATGACAACTACAACCAAAAAATAGCCAGGTGTTATGGCGGGTGCCTGTAGTCCCAGCTACTTGGGAGGCTGAGGGAAGAGAATCACTTAAGCCCAAGAGTTTGTGGTTCCTGTGAGCTGTGACACCAAAGCACTCTACCCAGGGCGACAGCTTGAGACTATCTCAAAATAAATAAATAAATAAATTACTTTGTCATGATTTTCTTTAAACAGATTTTTAAAAAATATTTAAGATCTTCCTATCACTCCCCTGTAAATCAGGCCTAAACCCCCGTCCTGAGGCCACCCAGCCCCACAGTTACTGCTGCCACCCTCTCCCAGGGCCTCTCCCAGCTACCCCCACGACCTGACTGACCAAAAGCACCACACTGTCTCTCACCTCCTGGTCACAGATGCCCACAACAAGCCGTTGTTCAGACACAGTACAACAGACCCTTCCTTCCCCACCCTGACGAACATCACCTTCACTTCTAAGGGTGGAGGGGAGGCCAAGGTGCTCAGGTGGTGAGAGAGAGGAAGGACACCAGTCAAGCATGAGTTCAAGTCCTGGGTCTACTTTACTAGGTGAATCTTCTTGAGCAAGTCATTTTGCCTCTTTCCTCCCTTCGAAAAAGGGAATAAGAGCATGCCTAACATCTGGAAAATTCAAGAGCAAGTCCATGTGCCAGGAAAAGAATAAATGCTCACTCAACAGTGCCGTGTCATTTACTGTTGTGACCAGCACTGTGGAGAATAAGAGGAGGCGTAGTGGGTGGCAGGACCTTGGAGGCCAAGCACTAAGCTGGGAGGCCGGGTGCGGTGGCTCACACCTATAACCCTAGCACTCTGGGAGGCGGAGGTGTGTGGATTGCTTGAGCTTAGGAGTTTGAGAGCAGCCTGAGCCAGAGCGAGACACCATTTCTACTAAAAATAGAAAAATTAGCCAAGCATTGTGGCAGGCACCTATAGTCCCAGCTACTAGAGAGGCACCTGAGCCCAAGAGTTTGACTTTGCTGTGAGCTGTGATGATGCCACAGCACTCTACCCAGGGTGACAAAGGAGAGGAAATTTAAACAAGATGTTTAAAAAATATTCAAATATTCAAAAAAAAAAAAAAAAAAAAAAGAGGAGCACAAAGCAGGACACTTTACACGTAGCTGATTGTCAACTGCCCTGACAACACCATGAAGCAGGGACTAGAATTACATCCACTTCACAGATGGGACCAAGGTTCAGAGGAGCTGGACCCTGCCTGAGGCCACACAGCAAGTGAGTGCAGCAGAGCTTGGCTGCTCACAGTTCAGGAGAGTGCTGTCAGGAGGCACCCTTGCTGGCCCACTCACCAAGCAAAAGACAACAGGGCTCAAAGGGCAACCTCTTACATCACCACCTGTGTCTCTGGACCCTCCAGGGAAGCAGAAGCACCAGGAGGGGGTAAAAAAAAAAAAAAAAATGCCTGGAACCAGAAAGCTGGGCTCAGAGGCCAGTCACCACTGCCCAGCCATGCCTCAGCTCACCCCTCTAAAGTGGGAATTGGTGGGCAGCACCTGTAGCTCAAGGAGTAGGGCACCGGCCCCATATACTGGAGGTTATGGATTCAAACAGGGCCCTGGTCAAAAACTGCAAAACAAGAAAAAGAAAAAGTAAGTGGGAATTGGTGTGATTGCCACTGCATAATTGGCTTACTGTGAAGAAAATAGGAGCTAGTATTTGTAAAGTGCCTGGGCACACGGGAAGTGCTCAACAAATATTAGCTATTATTATCATTTCTATGGGAGACTTTCAGACCCTGGACCTCATTTCTAATCACTCTCACAATTAGGTAAAAGCGTCCAAAAATCCTACTATGTGCCCCACCCTGTGCTTGGCCCTGGAAGGATTGTCTGGTAGACTTGATTGGGAGCCAGAGGTACCACAGTGAAAGAGTCCAGAAAAAACAGGCATGTTGCAGGGGAGTCAATGTGTGTTCTCCCTGAATTCTTATGTTGGAGCCCTAGTCCCCAATATGATGGTATTTGGAAATGGGGCCTTTAGGAGGTAATTTCAATGCAGTCATGAGGGTAGAGCCCCTGTGATAGGTTTATTGCCCTTAAAAGAAGAGGAGACCAGAGCCCTCTCTTCCTGCTGTGTGAGGAGACACCAAGAAGGCAGCCTTCCACAGATCAGGAAAAGAGCCCTCACCAGACACTGAATCTGCCAGCACCTTGATCTCAGACTCTCAGGCCTCCATAACTGTGAAAAATAAATGTTTGTTTTTTAAGCCACCTAGTCTGTGGTATTTCATCAAAGATGCTTGAATGGACTAGGACACATGTTCACTAGTTAACCTCACTTTAAGATGCCCACCAATGCAATTAGCTTAGAAAATGAAATGGAAGAAATAAAGTTATATTAGAAAAGAGAAGATAAGAGTATCATCATTTGCAGATGGTATGGATGTAGATCTGGGAAATCCAAGAAAATCTACTGCAAAACTATTAAAATATATCCTGTCCTTCCATTTTTAGAGCTTTACAATTTCACTTTTTTGAGGTTTAAATATGATTAATTTGGAATTTATTGGCATAAGGAGTGAGATTGAGATCCAACTTGAAGCTTTAAAGCAAATTAAATAAAGTGGCAGGGAATTAAGTTAATATTCAAAAATCAGTAACACATCTATATACCAATAGCAGTTAGCAAATAAAATGAAAGAAAGCTTAGCATTATTAAGATAGCAATTATTCTGAAATCAAACTAAAAGTTGAATGAGATCCCAATAAAAGCCCCAAAAGGACTTTTTCTTTAACTAGCCAACTTGATTTTTAAATTGTTTAAAGCATATGGATGAGAGTAAAATGCTAAAAGGAATAGTAAAGAAGGAAAAATAGCACAACAGCACAATAGTACTTAAAACTATGTGATATCAGCATATAAATAGATCAATGGCAAGGAATAGAGCATCCAAAAACTGTCCCCAAACACAGAGAAATTTAATATACAATGAAGGTGGCATTTCACATTAATGATAGAAAAGGTGAACTATTTTTAAGATAAAGTTGGGAACAACAGTCTGACAGCAGGAAACAAATTGGACCTCAATCTCATTCCTTCTGCCAATAAATTCCAAATCAATCAGGCCAGATACCGTGGCTCACACCTATAATCCTAGCACTTTGGGATTACTTGAGCTCAAGCGTTCAAAACCAGCTTGTGCAAGAGCAAGACCCCATCTCTACTAAAAGTAGAAAAATTAGTTGGGTGTCATGGTGGCACTTATAATCCCAACTACTTTAGGAGGCTGAGGCAGGAGAATCACCTGAACCCAAGAGTTTGAGGTTGCTGTGAGCTATGACGCTACAGCACTCTACTGAGGGTGACAAAGTGAGACTCTGTCTCAAAAAAAAAAAAAAAAAATCCAAATCAATCATATTTAACCCACAAAAAGAATGACACTAAAGCTCAAAAAATGGAAGGCCAGAATATATTTTCTAATCTCAGAATGAGAAAAGCATTCCTACATATAACACAAAACCTAGAAATCATTTTTAAAATGATAAATCAATGTGCAATAAAAAAAAATCTGTAATATCTGTGTGGCTCAATAAACGTCATATACAAATTCAAGAGACAAACAGCAAATTAAGAAAAATATTGAACTCTCACAAAAGAAAAATGACCACCAATGGTTTATAGACAAAGCAAGCCAAATGGCTCTTAACCACATGACGCTCAACCTCACTCATATGATAAATGCAAATTAAAACTACACAAGCTACTCAGTGACAGCAGAATACACATTCTTGTCCAGGACAGACCATATGCTACACCATAAAACAAGCTTCAATAAATTTAAATGGAGTGCAATCATACAAAGCATGTTTCCAACCACGAGAGAATAAAATAAGAAGTCAATAACAGAGAGAAATCTGGGAAATCACAAAGATGTAAAAATTAAACAACACAGTCCTCAGGAACTAATTAAAGAATTAAACTGAATTAAAGAATAAATCACCAAAAAAAATGGAAAATACTTTGAGATAAATGAAAATGAGAAGATAACAAAATGTATAGATACAGTAAAAGAGAACTTCAAGGGAAATTTATAGCTGCAAATGCCTAGATTAAAAAAGAAGAAAGATTTGAAATTAATAACATCACCCTCTACCTTCAGGCATTGGCTAAAGAACATTGGCAAGTAATTGGAAGGAAACAATAAAGATTAGAGCAGAAACTGGTGAAATAGAAGATTTCTTTAAATAGAGAAAAAACAAAGCCAGAAGTTGATTATTTAAAATGATAACCAAAATTGACAAACATTTACCTCACTGAACAAGGGAAGAAGAGAGAAGACAAATTACTAAGATCAGGAATGAAAGAGAAGACGTTACTACTCACCTTAAAGAAATGACGATTATAAGAAAATATTATGAACGACTCCATGCCAAAAAATTCAATAACTTACACAAAATGGGTGGATTCCTAGAAGAACACAAACTAGCAAAACTGAGAAGAAATAGAAAATCTGAATAAATCTAAAACAAGTAAAGAGTTTGAATTGGTAATTTTAAAACTTTTCACAATAAAAAAAAGAGCCCAGGCCCAGATAGCTTCACTGGTGAATTTTACAAGACATTTAAAAAATTAATACCATCCCAACTCAATCTATAAAGCCAATATTACCCTGATATCATAACCACGTAAAGACACGATAAGAAAACTACACATCACTGTCTCATATGAATGTGGATATAAAAATTCTTCTATAAAATACCTAGAAAACTGGATCCAACAACATATGCAAGGAATTATGTGCCATGACCAAGTGAGATTTGTCTCAGGAATACAATTTTGGTTTAACTCCTGAAAATCAATTAATGTAATATACCACACCGATAGAATAAAGGACAAAAACCACACAATAATCTTAATACATTCAGAAAAAACATTTGACAAAATCCAATGACCCTTCCTGTTAAAATCACTCAATAGAAGGGAATTTCCTTAACCTGAGAAAGGGTAGCTATGAAAAGCCCACAGCTATATTATGCTTAATGGTAAAAAACTAGATGCTTCTTCCTAAAATCAGGAATGCCACAAGGATGTCCATTCCCACCATTTCTACTCAAGTTTGTGCGGGGGGATCTAGCCAGATCAATTAGGGGAAAAAATGAAATGTAAAGCATCCCGATTAGAAAGGAAGAAGCAAAACTATCTCTATTTGCAGATAACATGATCTTATGTATAAAAAATCCTAAGAATGCTACCAAAAAAATGCTAACACTAATAAAGGAGTTCAAAAAGCTTGCAAAGTACAAGATCAATATATAAAAATAAATTGTATTGCTCTACACTAGCAATGAGCAATCCAAAAATAAAATTAAGAAAACAACAGCCAGGGTGCGGTGCTTGTAGCACAGTGGTTACGGCGCCACGTACACCAAGGCTGGTGAGTTCAAACCCAGCCTGGGCCAGCTAAACAACAATGACAACTGCAACAAAAAATGGCTAGGCGTTGTGGTGGGCACCTGTGGTCCCAGCTGCTTGGGAGGCTGAGGCAAGAGAATCGCTCAAGCCCAGGAGTTTGAGGTTACTGTGAGCTGTTGATGTCACAGCACTCTACCGAGGACAACGTAGTAAGGCTCATGGTGAGTCTTTTGAGGTCACTGTGAGCTGTTGATGCCACAGCACTCTACCGAGGGCAATATATTAAGACTCACTCACTCTCACTAAGGCAAGAGAATCACTTAAGCCCAGGAGTTGGAGGTTGCTGTGAGCTGTGACACTATGGCACTCTACCCAGGGCGACAGCTTGAGGCTCTATCTCAATTAAAAAAAAAAAAAAAAAAAAGAAAGAAAGAAAACAACAGCCAGGCACAATGGCTCACACCCACAATCCCAGCACTTTGTGAGGCCAAGGTAAGAGGATCACTTCAGCCCAGAAGTTCAAGACCAGCCTGGGCAACATAGAGAGACCTCATCTTTACAAAAGGTAAAACAATTAGCTGGGTGTGGTATTGCACACCTGTAGTCCCAGCTACTTAGGAGGCTGAGACAGGAGGATCACTTCAGCCCAGAAGTTTGAGGTTGCAGAGAGCTGTGATCACCCCACTGCACTCCAACCTGGGCAAAAAGTGAGACTCTATCTCCAAAAAAATTAAAAAGAAAAGAAAAAAAATACACACACATTACTATAATCATATATAATTACATATATATATATATATATAGAGAGAGAGAGAGAGAAATAAATCAATTTCATAATCTTGGATAACAAAGATTTCTTAGATCCGACTCCTACAGCACAAGCAACAAAAGGAAAAATAGACAAACTGGACATTATCAAATACAACTCCAAAGGACACCAACACGGAAGTAAAAAGAAAACCCACAGAATGGGAAAAAATGTTCACAAATCATATATCTGATGTACAATATATCTGATATTCAGATGATAGAAGAATTTCCTCCAACTCAACAACAAAAAGACAAACCACCCAATTTTAAAATGGGCAACAGACCTGAATAAACATGTTTCCAAAGAAAATACACAAATGGCTAATAAGCACATGAAAAGATGCTCAGCATCATTAGTTATTAGGGGAATGCGAATCAAAACCACAGTGAGACACCACTTTACACCCTCCACCGTGGCTAGAATCAAAAAGACAAGTGTTGGCAAGGATGTGGAGGAACTGGAACCTCCATACATTGCTTGTAGAAATGTAAAATGATGCAGCTGCTTTGGAAAACAATTTGGCAGTTCTGCAAAAGGTTACACGGAGAGTTACCATAGGATCCAGCAGTTCCACTCCTAGGTATTTACTCAAGAGAAAGGAGCGTATGTCTACACAAAAACTCGCACACTAATGGCCATGGCAGCATTACTCATAATAGCCAAAAGGCGGAAACAATCCAAATGTCCATC
The DNA here is from genome assembly GCA_963574355.1 of Loris lydekkerianus. Classification (NCBI taxonomy): domain Eukaryota; kingdom Metazoa; phylum Chordata; class Mammalia; order Primates; family Lorisidae; genus Loris; species Loris lydekkerianus. The sequence goes on from CAUYPK010065329.1 coordinate 8,289, forward strand.
AGCTGAAGAATGGATAAATTAAAATGTGGTATGTTTATATAATAGAATATTATTTGGCAAGAAAAGGGAATGAAGTATTGATACGTGTGAATCTTGAAAACATTATGCAAAGTGGGAAAAGCCATCATAAAACAACCCCATATTATATGATTCCATTTATATGAAGTGTGTGGAGTATGCAAATCTACAGAAACAGAAACTAGTTAATTGTTGCCTAGGCCTGGGGAAGGAAAGTTTAGGGGGAAGTAGGGAATGACTGTCATTTGTACTCAGTTTCTTTTTGGAGTAATGGAAATGCTCTAAAATAAACTGTGGTGATGGTTGTGCAATCTGTGAATATACTAAAACCCACTAATTGTAAACTTTTTTTTTTTTTGAGAAAGCATCTCAAGCTGTCGCCCTTGGTAGAGTGCTGTAGCGTCACAGCTCACAGCAACCTCAAACTCCTGGGCTTAAGTGATTCTCTTGCCTCAGCCTCCCAAGTAGCTGGGACTACAGGCACCTGCCGCAACGCCCGGCTTTTTTTTTTTTTTTTTTTTTTGGTTGTAGTTGTCATTATTGTTTGGCAGGCCAGGCTGGATTCAAACCCACCAGCTGTAGTGTATGTGGCTCGTGCCCTAGCCACTGAGCTACAAACAGAGCCTGAATTGTAAACTTTAAATGGATAAATTTTATGGAATGTGAATGTCATTGCAATAAAGTTGTGATAGATTAAAAAAATAACAAATTACATCCAAGGCCGCTGTTCTCCTGTCAGATTGGCAAATTGGCACCTATCGGATTTGTCACAAAATTCACAAACATTCTGTGTTGGTGAGAGTGAGGAAAACCAGAAGTTGTGGTTTACAACAACACAACCTCTCTGAAAGACAGAATTACAACCGCACACACCTGAATTTGGGATCAGCACTAGAGGAATCCTCATGCACGAAAACTTAGCATATAATTAAAGATATGCCCTGCAAAACCGACTAACTAGCAAAAGACTGGAAATAATCGCAATAATGTTGTGATATATTAAATGTCTTTTATTAATTAAATAAAGCCTCACCTCCATCCTTACAGTGGGATACTACACAACCATGAAAAAGAAAGCTGTGATACAAACTGATCTGAGAGTCAGCTCAAAAGCAGGGTAGATGCTGTGGCTGTCATTTGTTTTAAAAAATATATATCTTTTTCTTTGCAAACGTTTAATGTTAAGTTAAACACAGAAGTTAAAAATATCAACATGGAACACACTTTGAAAATTTGTTTAGAAAAACATGCTTATCCGTGCCTGGATCTCCCCAGAAGGATAACACCAGAAATTTCTTGGAAGTGATTGCCCCTGGAAAGGAGACCTGGGTGGGAGAGACTTGCTTCTTTTCCATCTCCTTTACACTGTTTGAATTGTTTTTACTCTGTGTGTATGTGTTAACATTTTTTTCTTTCCTTTTTAAGAAAAACACAGACTTACCTGGTTTCAAATTCTGGCTCTGGCTCTCATAGCTGGGCAAGTTACTTCACTTTTCTGGCCTTTGTGTTCTGTTCTGTTCTGTAAAGAGAAGAATAATAGTAATAGCTACCTTGCAAGGTTGTTGTTGAGGATTAAATGAGACAGGGCAAGCACAAGTCCTTGTTGGTTATTTATCTGTTACCAGGGTGGACTGAATCAGGTACCACCAAACAGCCTCAGACCAAGCGTTCAGAGAACCAGAGATCTGGCTGGGAGAAACTGGGAAATGCTTCCTGGGAGAAGCAGCATTTGAGAAGAGCTTCAAGGACAAGAGGCATTTCCATGAATCAGCTTAGCTGAGCACCTCTTATGCCCTACACTGCAAAGAAAGACAGTCAAAAGCCAAATGGCAGGGCCAGCCTAGGGAGGACTTACAGAAGGTACAGGAACAGTGACAAGGAGCTGGGACAAAGCTTCACCCAGGTCCCAGTGCTCATAGAACAGACCAGGAAATGGAGGCTCAGAGGAGAGGGACTGCCTACGATCACACTGCTGGTTCTCAACTTCTGAAAATAATTTAACTCAAGCTCCACCTTCTCTTCATCCCATAGACCCGAAGAAAAAAAACAGGGGCCCTCCTGACATGCTCTCACCAGAAGATAGACACAGGTGCCGAATAAACTAGGGGCCCCACAAAGAGGAGGGACACTTGGCCCTCAGCATAACAACAGCTCCTGTGTGTACCATGCTAAGAAGTGCGCTATAGACGTGTGAGCCCAGGTAAAGCCACCCAGTCCTCTGTGGTTAGCCCCATTTTGCAGAGGAGGAAACTGAGGAGGAAACTGAGGTCTGGCTGTTTGCCTAATGTCTCATAGCTCATAAAGACAGTGTCTGGAGGCAAACCTGGATCATCTAGGCTCTCAGTCTCTTCCCTAAGACCCATCCCCTAAAGGTGGAAACTGTTCTCAGCCAGTGCAGGAATGTCTCCTGATAAGAGTGGCCCAAGGGTGGAAGGAGAGTGGTTAGTGGAATCTGCTGGGAATGCAAAGGGGATGGAGGGAGGAGGCAGTGGGTAGGGACCATTGGCAGCCATCCTGCTTCTGGAGCGAGGAGAACAGAAGGCTGCCTCAGCCTAGCGCTCCAGGAGGCCGAGATAGGTAGATTGCTTGAGTCACGAATTCAAGACTAGCCTGAGCAAGAGCAAGACCCCCATCTCTAAAACATAGCCGTGTGTTGTGGCGGGTGCCTGTAGTCCCAGCTACTCAGGAGGCTGATGCAAGTGAGCCCGGGTGTTTGAGGTTGCTGTGAGCTATTATGCCACTGTACTCTACCCAGGGCCACAAAGTGAAACTGTCTCAAAAAAAAAAAAAAAAGGCTGCCTCAGGCACCTGCTCCAGCCAGCAGGTGGGGGCATTGTGGTTGAGGGGGGGCCTGGACAAGTGGACCAAAGCTTCCTTTGGAAACACAGAGACGCCTATAGTCATGCTGGAGTAGTTGCAAAGGCAAATGAGCTAATGCATATAAAGCCCTGGGCACTCAGGCCACGCTTGTTAAGCAGGAGCCCTTACACCCACTGCTAGTGTTATTATTCTCATTGTCACAGTTAGCTCTCTAGTTCTCACTAGGACCCTGCTACACAGTGACAATCACCCCCCTCTCCAGAGGAGGGCACAGAGGGAGGCTCAGAGAACGTAAGTCAGGTGCCTGGGCCATTGTCCAAGACAGCAGAGGACCAGCGGAGGCCCCCAGCTCTCCTGGCCCTAGGCCACAGTTGGCACCTCTCCCTCAGCCCACTGGTTCCAGCTGGGTTCTTACAGAAAGTCCTTATACCAGGGCGAAGCAGACCCCAGTCTTAGCCAGCCCATTTTGCAAAAGGAGAGATGGAGGCCCAGAGAGGGAGAGTGGCTGGCCCAAGGCCACACAGCAGGCCAGGATAGGGCAGGGAACAGGCACCAAGTCTCCAGACTCTAAAGACCTTTCTCCCCCACCTTGAGCTGAGGCTGGCTAGTGTCAGTCTGGGCCAAGGAGACTCAGTAGGACCATTCTGGAGTGAGTGTGTGACCCCCTGAGCACCCTCAGGGCTGGGTCTCCACCTGATGCCACATATTCCTCACAACAACCGTACGCTAGCACCGGCCCGATCCACTGAGGGGGAAGCTGAGGCTGGAAAGGGCATGAGAAGGCACCAGTCCAATCTGCCCATTTTGCAGATGGGAACTGTATCCCTTGGGGCCCAATCCCCTCTTTCTGCCTCCTCTCTGGCCTCCCACACCAGAGTGGAAGGTGCCCACAAGCAGGGATCTTCACCTCATTTCTCTTTTTGTCCTTCACACAATCAAAATAATTACCACCGCAACTGGGTATTTTTATACAAAAGTAAAAATGTAGAAAGGACAGCCTCTGAATGAGAATCTGAATAATGACAGTAGTAATAGCTAGTATTTATTTAGCACTTACTATGCACCATTATTACCTGACTATACAAACGAAGAAACTAATGCACAGACAGGTTAGATGATGTGCCGAAGATCCTACTGCTTAGAAACTGACAAGTGACAAGTCCCCATGCCTTTGAGTGTCTCCCCAGTGGGAGCTGCCACCCAGAGCTATGGGGAAAGGCCCAAAGGAGCCTGGGGTCAGCTCTTCTTGGCAGGGTTCAGGCCAACTCAGCCCTTTCCCAGACCCCACTGTTGTCAGCTGCTCCTGTACAGACTAGGGGTGGATGGGGTGTGCTCACCAGGATGTGGAGACCCATGTCCCCCCACCCAGCTTCTCCCCGCTACGCCCTCCTGTCTGGGGTTCACACCACCCCTCCAACACTCTCAGTAGCCCTAGAGCAGGCTGTGACCAACTCATTTTACATATGAGGACACAGGGGCTCCAGGAGGCTGCTGCAGCCAGAGAGTAAATAGCCAGGGCGCAACCCAGATCCCAGTGACACCAAAGCCTCTCCCCCAATGCATCTTCAGGGAGCACAGGATAGGCAGCCTGGAGGGGCCAGAGTTGTGGAGGCCCTTGGCCCAGGTATGAGGAGACTCAGGGGAGTGTCCAAGAGGGTCCGTCAGCAAGTCAAGTCAGGAAGGCCTGAAACACTAAGGGGGCCCATGAAGGTTCTCTCAGGCCCCTGGGGCTGGGGGTGTCAGGGCACAGAGCCCCCACCCTGCAGTGATCTTTGTTGAGCACAGTGATCTCCAGCTCCTGAGGGCTGCAGAGGCGAAAGGAGACACCTAAACCATGGTGGGGTTCCTGGAGGAGGAGGCAGCTCAGCTGAGGTCCAAAGTCTAGGCTGTTGTGAAGAAAGGGTGGCAGACGGGACTGCCTTGGCAAAGGCCTACACAGGAACCTCAGACAAATGGGCTAGGTTGGTTCGAGTCACACGGCCTCAGTTTCCTCAGCAGAAAAATGGGGGAAAGACAGGCACATAGAAGGTGACGCCCCCTTCCCCATTCATCTCCCCCACCACCCTCTTTCCTCCAAGGCCCATGGCCAAGAGTGTGGTCACTGAGAAGGGGCCTGCTGGACCCTCCTACCCATGGAGCTAGTGAGGTTGGCAGACTTGGGGGTTTTACTGACTCCCTCGCACCCCAACTTATAGCCCAGAACCTACTACCAGACAGCAGGGGGGGCTGGAGAGCCAGAAGGCCAGAAGGCCCACCTCAACCTCAGGAGGCCTCGGGGGCTATCCCCTTTCACCATTAAGCCTGAGGCTCAGAGAGGAGGGCTGCCCAGCCCTGAGTCACACAGCAAGGCTGAGGTCTGCTCTTGAGGAAGGGTGTAGGCAGGGGGCACAGGCACTGATGGTAAGATTCTTGGGGCACCAGGCCCAAGAGCACTGGGCTAAGGAGGAGCTGGAAGAAGAGGCACTAACCCCAAAGGGCCCCCACACCCATCACGGCCCAGGTGCTGAGGGCTGACCACCTAAGGGCTGATGGGAAGGCCACCATCAGAATCTCTGTGGGACTTTGGGCATGTCACAGCCCCAACCTGGACTTCAGCATCTGTGCCTGCACCCAAAGGGCCAGGCATATCAAGGATCCCTCAGCAGATCCTCCAGTATCAGGAGGTGACAAGTTTTGCTTTCTCCCAGCTTAAGGTCACCTCTTCCGGAGCTCCCAGCTACCCAGTCCCTGCTGGCTGATGGGCCCTGGGGGGGGCAGGTGCCAGGCGGCCCCTGCCCACGGCACCTGCTGTTCCCTGCCAGCCGCTCTGGCTGCATCTCTGCTCGGGGAACACACAGTGCCACTCCTCTCCGCCCACGCCCGTTCAGTGCCTCCCTCCAGGGACACTGGTGGGCAGGAGCACACAGTGGCCAGACCCCTCCACACAATCCACCCTGGCCGTGTGACCACAGGCCCAGCCTCCCTTTACTCATTCATGAAATGGGGTCTCTGATAGATCTCTGAGTCTGAGGTGGGGTCAGTGGCCAGCAACATGGTCCAAACCCTTATCACTTCTGCCTGCTCTTCACAAGACCAAGGCCAAACTCGGAGGGGGACCTGCTATAAGCTCTGCCTCCCTCTCCCTGAGCCCTCCCTTAACTCTATCTTCAGCCTCCAAGCCTTTGCGCATCACCAACCCTCCCTCCCTAGTCCCTCCTAAGAATTCCAGTGCACCCATTGGGCCTGACCTCAGGCAGTACCTGACCTTGCTGGCCACCCAGGCTGACAAAGGTACCCCTCTTTTCTAGGCTCACACAACCCCCAACACATGGGGATTAAGAGCTGGATGGCCAGACTCAAAACCCTGCTCTGGTTGCTCCTCACTGTGTGACCTTGGGAAAGTTACTTTGCTTCTCTGCGCCTCTGTTGCCTCCCCTATAAAATAGAGATAAACATAATAATCTATTTCAAAGGGTTATTATGAGGATTAAATGAATTTATATAGGTGAAGTGCTCAGGACAAGGCCCAGACCCTAGCCAAATGTGCCCTAAGTGTTCACCATAGATCACTTGTAGGAGTTCAAGACCAGCCTGGACAACTTAGTGAGACCCTGTCTCCACAAATATAATTAATTAACTAATTAATCAATTAATTTTAAAAGAAACTATTTAGCCAGGCATTGTGGTAGACACCTGTAGTCCCAGCTACTCTGGAGGCTGAGGCAAGAGGATCGCCTAAGCCCAGGCGCTGGAGGCTGCTGTGAGCTGTGATGCCACAGTACTCTACTGAGGGCGACAAAGTGACACTCTGTCTCTTAAAAAAAAATTATTATTAATTTCTTTCAGATGGATTATGGCTGTGTGGCTACTTTTTAAACATACAAGTCCTTGTCTTTTAGAAATATATAATGAGGGGACAGTGCCTGTGGCTCAAAGGAGTAGGGCGCTGGCCCCATATGCTGGAGGTGGTGGGTTCAAGCCCAGCCCCAACCAAAAACTGCAAAAAAAAAAAAAGAGAGAGAGAGAGATAATGAGGTATTTACACATGAAAGATGGCACCTGGGATTTGCTTTAAAGTGACACAGGAGAGGGCTGGGATAGAACCAGTATGGAGAGGGTGGGACAGGCCGTGGGCAGGTAGTGTTGGGGTCAGGGATGGCTTCAGAAGATTTCATTATATTAATATGCCTCCAGAAGAGAGAGTAGAAAAGGGGGGGATTAAATTAAATAACTCAAAAAATATATATGTATGCTTGATCCCTGCCCCCTCCAACAACCACAATCACCCGCACACCACAATCCTAATGCAGCACTCAGATCATCTCTCCATCACGCACACTGCCATCACCCTCACCCTTCGTCCACTCTCCACACAGCAGCCAGGTGTGTCCAGACGCCTCCTGTGACCCCCATCTCACTCCGAGTCCAAAGCCAATGTTTGCAGAGTGGCTGAGAGGCACCCCCCATCACGTTGGCCCCTTAGTCCTTCTTCCCTCGTCTCCCACTATTCTCCCCCTCCCTCATTCTGTTCCTCTGGCCTCCTTAATGTTCCAACACTGCAGGCCTGCCCTGGCTTCAGGGTCTTTGCATGGCCACTCTCTCCCCTGCCTCGGTGTGAGCTCCCTCCAGGTGTGAGCTCCCTCCCAGGCCACTGTCTAATCGCAGCCCAGCCTCCACTACTCCCATTCCTTCTTGAGCCCGGATTCAGGGCACTTGTCACCTTCTTACAGACCATGTGTATAGTTTCCTTATTTGTTGTGCTTTTCGTTCTCCCCTCTAGAATGTGAGCTCTGCAGAAGTAGAGATTTTTGTCTGCTTGGTTATTCGCTATATCTGCATCTCATGTTGCCTGGCACATAGTAGTTCTTAGTAAATACTTGTTGGCTGGATGAATGGATGAATGGATGGGTCCCACAGGAAGCAGAGGTGGCAGGCCTCAGCCCCAGGTCTGTCTAGCCCCGACCACTGCACCTTCCTGCCACCTGCCTGACACGTCTCTGTGGCAGAGCCTCTGACCACCAGCTTACAAAGGGCACTGTGCAAATCTGAGATAGCTGCAGGCCCGAGCCCCACCCAGCCGGAACTCTGGTCCCAGAGGATGTTTGCTAAGTGAGCAAGGAATGAGTGAGGAGTGAGCAAGAGGCTATCCTCGGGCCAGACACGTCTGGTCCCGTGTTCATGGTGTGAACATGCTCAGGGCTGGCAGGCCTCAAACCGGCTCTGCCAGTGGGGCCAGGTGGAGCAACTACGGGCTCAGGCTGGCACTGGCAGAGATGGAGGGGTGCTTCTGGAGACAGCACCTGTAGCCGGGGAGGGCAAAAGTTCAGCCAGGAGGATGCAGCACTCCCACTAGCACCCTGTCCCAGACCCAGCTTCTCTTGTGCTTCCTCATAGGCAGGAAGGGAGCCCCCTTCCAGACCCCAGGCCCAACCTTAGTGGGAAGGGGGGACAGGACCCCTTCCCACTAAGACTCATGCAAGAAGCCTCAGAGCTGGGAAGGGTAAGGCCCGGAAGTGGGTGGTGCCTGAACAGGGCAAGGGGAGCTGAGTGGCAGGTGACATGCTACAGAAACCCCACTCTGTCCCAAGTTGTTGTGTGGCCTTGTGCAAATCCAGGTGCCCTTCCAGACTCCATTTCCCCACATGGAAAGTGGTATTGGCCATGGATCCCAGGACCTTCAATGCCAAGGTGCTGAGTTATCTGGAAGAAGCCACTCAGCATTCCAGCCCTGCCCCAAAGCCCTGCTCTGAGGTGGACATGGCCAGTGCCTGGGCTCCCCACAATAATTAGAATGCCTGTTGACTACTGAACCCATACTGTACATCCAGAATTGGGGTCTGCACTTCACACTCAATGCCTCATGTAGTCTTCCCCAAGAATGCTGTAAGGTAGGGATTATTACTGTGCCCATCTCACAATAAAGGAAACTGGAGGCTAAATATGCAACTTGGAGTCCAGGCCTCCTAACTTCACCCCCAGGGATATACTGGGCAGCTTCCAACTCAAGAGAGTCCAGGTACGATGCCAGGCTCACTCTGAAGTTTTAGCTAAGATTTAGGGAGAAGGGTCTGTATTTCCCAAATCCATAGGCTCCATGGCCCCGGAGAGGTCAAGGTTCAACCCTACTGTATAATTCAGGCCATCGTGTACCACTCTCAGCCTCAGTTTTCCCATCTGTGGAATGGGTAAGATCCTGCTGGTTTTACCTAGGGAATACCCTGTGTTTGGAAGCTATAGGAACTGGAGGACTCTGTCCAGCCCTCAGGGCAAGGTGGGGAAGCTGCTGGGCCTATGCCTCCACCTAGATGTGAAAGGGAGAAAACTGGGACCAGATGCTATCCCTCGCCACCAGCTGCCCAAGAGAAGAAGGATGATGCTGCTTACCCCACCACCACCCCGATGTAATCCAGTCCCAGGCTGTACCAGTCTCACCTCCACACATAACCCAAGTCCTCTTCCCTCCCTGCCTCCTAACCCAGGCCCAGCCTCCTTCTCTGGGGCTTGTCAGTTCCCAGCAGAAGGCCTTCCTGAAATGCCAATTGGAAGCCTCCAGTTCTGCTAACACACTTCATAGTCCCCAACTCCTAAAACAAAGGGCAAAGTCCTCACAGGGGCTTCCCAGGCCCTAAAGTGACCCACAAGCCCCTCCCCTTTCACTCCTTCTGCTCCATCCACACAGGCCCTGGGCAGCTTCCTGTCTCCCCAAGAACACAGCACGCTTCTGCCTCAGGGCCTTTGCATTGCTGTTCCCTCTGCGGAGGACACATTTCCGCCCAACATCCACACCCTTCACTCCCTCATCTCCTTCAGGTCTTCAGGAACCCTGGGGACTATGAGGTGTGTCGGCGGGGCTGAAGGCTTAGATTGCTCAGACACGTGTTTAAATGGCAACACATCTAGCCACTATGCTCTTTCTTTGAGTTTCAGTTCAAAAGCCACCTCCTTGTAGAAGGCTTCCATCATTTCCCAGCCCAAGTGAGGACCTTCAACTTCTCCTTCCTAGCATAAGCCACAGCTCTAATGACATAGCTCAGTGTGAGTCATGCCTCAGGAGGACAGGGGCCACTTCTGTCTTTCCCATAGCTGAACATCCTGTGGTGGGTATAATACTCAAAACAGTGAACAGTTGGGATGCTTGGGTACCATCAGGCCAGAATAGACACTGGCCAAAAGTACACAGCCTCGCACGGGGGAGGTACTTGGATGGATGGATGGATGGATGGATGGATGGATGGATGGATGGATAGATAGATGGATAGATATGTAAGTAAACAGGGCACCCACAGTGGGCTTGAGACTTAGAAAATGGCCCAGAGGGAAAATGAGTCTGCCTGAGCTCACCAACAAGCCTGGCCTCTTCCCCCACACAACCCGATTTTTGTTTCCCATCTTCTCTGTCTGAGGAAGTTCTTTCTCCCTTGGGGAAATGAATGAAGAGGGGCAGGCAACCCTTACTGCCCAAGAAGGGGGGCTCCCACGCTCCATCCGTCCTACCACAAAGCGGCTTTGTCCTCTGTGCTGGGAGTCCAGGGCCGACCGGAAGCCACCCTCCACAGCCCAGCAGGTCCCAGCACCCCAGCCAGCTGGGGCAACAGCTCTGATGTCAGATCCCAGAGGTAGGCACCATGCTGGGCACAACCCTCCAAAGTCTCACTTAATCCTCTCTGGAGCCCTAGGATGGAGGCTCTAGGGTGTCCTCCATCTTTAAAGATGGGGAAACTGAGGCTCAGAAAGATAAAGTTACTTGGCCAAGGTCACCAAACCAGCAGATAACAAAACTAGGATTCAAAGCCAGACCCCATCTGGTGCCAGAGTGAGCAGCCATAGCTCTCAAATGACCCTGTCTAGAGTTTGGACTCTCGGAGTTCCAGAGGGTAGAGGGGTCTTTAAAGAGGCATGGGTGGGTAGCCATAGGCATGCCTGGCCCTTTACCCGAGTCAGAAAATGTTGCCTGGATGAGGTTTACTCAACCAGGGCAGGAGGCCGGGCCCTGAACCTGGGAGCCCTTGCCCCGCAACCCAGCCACCTCTGGGATTTGCCAGTCAGGCTGCAACGTGTCTCCATCTCTCCCTGCCAGGCAGGATGGACAGGCAGGCTGACCAGGAGGCAGAAGCCCCCACCCTTCACACCACCACTCCCTTGTCTATACCAGAGCTGGCCACCCCCCACTTTCCTCCAGGCCCATCGGTTCTCAGTGCAGCCACCAGGGGCACCTCACCAAACCCACAATAACCCTGGACCAGGCACTAGCCCAAAAGCCCCTCCTCACTGCCCAGGGGCAGGCACCCCAGGCTCTCCACCGACTGGTGCCAGCCATCCCCTCAAGTCATGACTCTATAGCTCCTTGGGGCTCCAACATGAAGACCTGCTTACACGGCACGTTCAGGCCCTTGTTCAGGCTCTGCCCCCACCCCCATCCTCCTGGTGAGTCAGAGTACCTCTTCCTCCAGGAAGTCCTCCCTGGCCCACTCCCTCCAATGCCCCAGACCAGCCCCTACCTTCTGCCCCAGGTAAGGGGGTATGACCCCCATCTTTAAGCCCCTGCCTCTGTGGGCTGCTTTACTTGACATCAGTGACTGAGCACCTGTACCAGGTCTGTCCTCCTTCTTGTCCTCCCCCTGCACCTGCAGCAGGAGGCCAACCACAACCCAGGTGCTCCCATCAGCCCCAGGGCAAAGCCTGGGCCCCCTGGTGAGGGTCTGAGGCTCTGCCTGATCAACCACCAAGTCACCTTCTAATCACCTGTGTAAGACCTGCAGCCCTCCGCCCCCTCACCCCCCAGCTATGCACCAGGCTATTTCCTACCTCCATGCCTTTGCGCACAGGCTCCCTTCCTGGCATGCCCTCACCCTTCTTTTCTTCGCATGAGCTCTTGCTCACCCTCTAAGACCCAGCCACGTGGCACCTCCTCTGGGAAGCTCTCTGGATTGTGCTGGGCTGCCACAGTACACATGGCTCCTACCCTGTGGTAGGGGAAGAATCAGAGTGAGTATCTGGCTTCCCCAGAGTACAAGCTATTCCCAGAGTGCATTCTTGGGGTCCCCAGTACCCATCACAAGGCCCAGATATCACCAGTGGGTAACAGAGTCCAGCTGCCAACTCCCTGCCCAGGTGCAGAGCCCAGGAGCATCTCCCAGTGGCAACACTGGATCCTACTTTGCCCACAACGGCCACAGATCTAAGGTGTGGGTGGAGTGGGTGGAGGGGGGAGCTCTCTGCAAATGGCCAACTGGTAACCAAACCCACGTTGTTTCTAAAACTAGGGCACAGGAAAGAAACAGGAACAGCAGAATTGTCCCCAAATAGAACTATGGCTCATCTGGTTCTGGGGCCTTTGGGAACACCTGGTGAGGGTGGGGGTGGGGAGGACAGTTGATTGCTCCCAAAGGCTTCAAAAGGAAATCTGAAGTATGGAGGGCAGGGGTCAACATCACCCCACATCATAGCAGTCAGCATGCTGACACCCTGCCCACTTCACTCAGGGCCTGTACAAACCCTAGGGGTCGGAGACCCACCTTGATTCGGGGTGCTCCCTAAATCGTCCCACCTCCCAGCATTTGCTCACACAGTCCTCTGCCTAGAATGCCGCTTCCCTCTCCCACCACTCAGCACCCTGCCCATCTTACAGCAGTGACTGTTGACAGTTAACCATGACACTTTCTTCCTTTCCTTGCTTGCATTTTTTTTCTTTTAAACAGATCCCATGAGAACAAGACACTTTCTATAACCCCAGCACGGACAGGCATATGGGGAGAATAAGCTCATCAGTAACCCTAGGAGGAAAAGATTCCTGCCCACAGGTGAGGAAACCAAGGTTCAGAAAGAGAAGCCACTGCTCTGGGCACACAGCAGAGGTGGAAGGTAGATCCGATGATGTGGTGGTACCCAGGTGCTGGCAGATACAAGGCACCAGGAAGACCTGGTGGGGCCTGATTCAGCCTCCTAACCAGGCCCAGCCTTGGGGACTTGGCACCCCTCAGGAACAAAATCCACAGGGCACAGCCATACCCACCCTGGCAGAACAAGAGGCTCATCTGCCCTTCCCGGCCCTCACCCCTGCCTAGAGTGGCTGCTCAGAGACTGAGGAGCCATACTGGTGGGATGTGATAAAACTGTCTCCCTCACTCTATGCATAAACCAATTGCACAGATGAGAAGACTGAGTCCTAGAAAGGAACAGGGACCTTCTTCTTATAGTCATTTGTTGAGTGCTGCTTCTAGGCCAGGCCTGGACTAAATGCTTAATGGAGATGATGGCACAGGGTCCTCACCACAACCCACTGATGTGGATACATTTATTATCTTCATTTCCCAGATAGGGAAACTGAGCCTCAGCAAGAGGGAGCAACTTGCCTATAGTCCCAGAGCAAGTAAGTAGACAGGAGGCTTTGACCCAGTCTAAAGGCAAGAAAGTGGGATCTTGGCTCAGTCCATGCTCAGGCTCTAGGCCTCAGTTTCCCCATCTGGACTGTGGGATGTACCCTAAGAACCTTTCAACTGTGGTACCCCATTGTCGTCTGGTGGATGCTATTTCCTTTCTCTCAGTTTTCCCATCTGGATAATGGGGTTATCTTTCCCTTCCTCCTCAAGGTTAACACAGATTATAATAAAATAACAATTAACAAACATCAAATACTTATTACGTGCTAGCATTGCTGACAGCATTGTGCACAATACCTTACTTGATCTTTGGAATAAGCCAAGGGTGTGGGTACTTCCACTAGACCCATTTTTTAAGATGGGAAAACTGAGGCACAGAAAGGTTAAACTGGCTCTCCAAAGTCATACAGCTAATGGGTGACAGCATTTGAAGTTAAAGAAGTCTGCTGGTTTTCATGCTGCCCAGAGAGGAACCGTGAAGAGGGCTGGAAGAGTGGCCATGGTCTAAGGGGAGGCAGAAAAAGCCTGGTCCAGATGAGGCAGAGGAGGTCCATAGTGCAGGAGGCCTGGGTTCAAATCCATGCACTGGATCACCTTGGGCAAGTCCCCTTGTTTCTTTGAGTTTCTCCTTTGGTGAAATGGAGCCAGGGCTGCTACCTTGCAGGGATGTTGAGGATGGAGCATACCATTTGCCTGACACTAAGTAAGGGCTCAACTATGTGGTAAAGGAATGGGTGACTACAGAAGGATCCCCAAGGGCTGGTCCACCAGGCCCCTTGTTCCTTGAGGATGCTCCATTCTGAAAGGGAAGAAAAGTGGGTATAACCTGCCTCTTCTTTGATTCTTAGAAGGAACCCTCCAAGCTCTGCCCCTTCAGGGCTCTGTGACCTAAAACAAATCACTTTACTCCTCTGAACTTTCAAATCCTTTTTGACAGTAAGTTGAGACTTTCATGGGCTTGAGGAAAGGGGTCCTTGCCCGGGGAAACTGGAGTTCAATGGGGCCCAGGTCCATCTGCTGAAGCAAAAAGAGTGAGTACTAGCCTGAGACTAACTTGAGGCCACAGTTTCCTCATCTGCCAAATGAAGATTACTATAGCCATTCTGACTCTCTCAGCCTTGCTGCAGAAGCTCAGGGGCAACTGTGGAAAGTTCTTTGTGAACTATAAAGTTCTGTGCCCTTGGGAGTGATGATTATCATTGTATTCCCTTAGAGGCAAAAGAATCCTCTAGGCAGAATATGCTGGAACCATGAGGAAGGGGAGTGCTGAGGAGAGCAGTCTGGGCTTGGGGAGGGAAAGGAAGAGTGGCTGATGAAAGCTTTCTGGAGCCAGAGGCATCTTGGCCCCTGGAAGGGACTGAGAGGGAGGGCAGGCTAGCCAGTGGGGCCTGCAGCAGCAAGGGGCTGGACAACCTAGGTAAGCAGGAAGATGCCCAGAGGCTCAGAAAGGCTACACTGTTACTTTAGTGACAGGGAAATGGTTGAAGAGATCAGGGTAGCTTGGGCCCAGACCACCTGTACCTCCAGAAGCCCTTGCGCAGAGCCTGGGCCCATGACCGCCTCTCTTAGCCTCAGCTGCCCCTTAGCCCATCACGGGCAAGGACACAACGTACCCAGTACTCAAATGGCAGCCTCCTTTGAAGAGATAGGCCCATTTGGTGAGAGCACCTCAAATCCCAAGTTGGGGCACCAGGGTACCAGGAAGCTTTGGTAGGTCATGTGCGAATAAGGGCTGAAGCAGGAGCTGGGCTCAGGGAGGCTGGATAGAGCTGGCTACTTCCAGTCAATCCAGCCACCAAGCCTCTGTCTCCAGGTAACCTTCCCCCACTCCCTGCCCCATAGGACAAGCCAACCACAGACAAAGGTGGCCAGTCACAGCCCAGAATTCCGGCCTCGCCAGGGAATTACCTTCATAATCCCAGGCACTCATAAACACCAAGCGCTTCCTGAGTGCAGGCCACAAGTGTTCCCAACCACTTGACACACATCGGCTCATCCGATCCTCATGTTACCTTGTCAGAGCTGGCACTGCCATCCCTACTTCATAAATAGGGAAAGTGAGGCTCTGAGCAGTCATTTTCCCACAAATGTACACAACAAATGGCAAAGCCAGGATTCAAACCCCAAACCAACTGGCTTCAAAGGGCTTGCCACTTCCACTATCCTTTATGCCACGAGCATCCACAAGCTTGGTACTCCAGGTCCAAGTGGAGGTCCGTCAGCCAGAGCTAGACACCCAAGAGTCAGGGTCACCTGTTCTCAGTACAATACCCACCCAGTACCTGGGAAAGAACTCAGCCTGGGTACATACTGGCTACACACTCAGTAGGAATCACATGCCCACAAATCATTCAGAAGCCAGAAGTCTAGGCTCACACCTCACTTCACTGGGTGCCTGTGGCCTCGGGCCTTAGCTGCTGTGAGCCTCTCCTCTTCCATCTAATAGGAATAAAAGTCCTTCTTTACCCCCGGGATAGGACAAAGGATGGAATGGGTTACCTTACTTTGACCCAGCTCAGGAGGGCACAACATCAGATGTGAGTACATCGACATCAAAGTAAAAGTTAAAGCCATAAATTTGGGCAAAGCAGCCTTTCTCTAAGAAGCTTATCAGATGTTGTCATGGAGGCCATGCTTCCCAAGGCCACTCCAGCCCAATGTCCACCCTCCAGAACCTGGATTCTGCCTGTGCTGGCCTCACAGCCCAGCAAGTCCAAGAATTCAAATGGACCCATACCTAGAGTCTCTCAACACCCCCACAGCCGCCACCCCTCACCCACCCCCAACATTTACAGCCCTACATGGGCACCAAAGAGGATCCACCCTGCCCCTGGAGGACTCCCAGACTAGGCTCACCACCACAAAGCCTCCTGGAAGGAAGAGCCCTCACTGTACAGATAAAGAAACTGAGGACCAGAACAGGAGAGAATTTGGCCAAGATCAATCAACTTCTTCCTTCTGGCTTCCCCTTTTATTCTCAAACTTCTTTGGGTAGTTCTAGGGGGAAAGAGTATAGAAGGGACCAAGACTGGGGGGGAAGTCATTTGCCCAAGGACCCACAACAAGAAGTAGGGAGATGGAGGTTCTTAAGGCTTCCAGCTCTGGGGTCCTCCCCAGCCACCTACCCCTTGACTCAGCCCCACCCAGCTGTTCTGTGGGAAGAGGCAGGCCTGACTAGCTGGGAAGAATCCTGGAACAAAAGACAAGAGATCTGCATTTTTCTCCCTCAGCTTGGATGATTTGCCCTGGGTCTTTCTGGCCTCATCTATGAAAAGCGAAGGTCAAAATAGATCAAGAATGGCTAAAGGGAAGGTCAAAATAGATCAAGAATGGCTAACTCTCATGGCACACATACAATACTCCCTTATCCTCCACCTAACGCAGACATTACTAATCTATCACAGCACTCCTTCCCAAGAAGCCAAGACTGAACCTCAGGAAGCTTCTCAACACAGCATTCCAGGTTTGGAGGATGGCCTCTGCTATTTCTAGACTGGATAATATCTGAACTCTCACAAAGGAAAAGAAGGAGAAAGAAAAATACAAAATTTACTGAGTGGATTAAGACACCAGGAATATGTTAGCTGATGTAACCCTCATAAGGGAGTTGTGCAGAGGGTGAGGTCCAGAGAGGCTAAGTGACTTGCCCTTGGACACACAGCTTTGAATGAAGCCTTGAACACAAGGGAGACCTCTGCTGAGTCTCCCTCCTCAGGAATAGTGATGAGAGCCAGCCACCAGGTGAGGGTTTTAGGCACAGCCTCATGCCATCCTCTCCTTAGCCCTACTTGGCACTTTTACAGCTTCCTAAACAGAACCACAGGACAGGGGCATCAGTTGCCAGAGGAGGCAGAACTTGGGCAGGTGTCTGGCTCTTCCCTGTTCCTATTATTGAACACCTAATGTGTACAAAGCACTTTATTTCTGTCTTCTTAAGACATTCTGGGAACCATGACTCATTATCCCACTTAATGGATGAGGAAACTAAGGCCCCCCAGAGGAAGTCCACCCTGAGGTTTCCCATGGAGATAAAGGGGTGGGAAGGGCAGGGGGAAGTAAAGGGCTGTGGGAACCCGACAGGAGATAGAGGCACAGGCCACAGGTGAGGCAGGAAGTGAGGCCCTGGTCAGACAGCCCCAAGCAGAGCAGTGCAGGTCTCTGGAGTATCTCTACAGCTGCAGAGACCTGGGAGGCCCTTGGTGGGGCCAAGCACTAGACTAGGAGCCCAGAACCCTTGGCCTAGGCCTGGCCCTGCCACTTGGCAACTGGGAGGCCCTAAGCAAATGGCTTTTCCTCTCTGGGCCTTAGTATTTCCAGCTGGAAAATGTGGCCGACCTTACCTAAGGCCGGCTTTCAAGAGGCTGGACTGGGCTAGACCTATGGCATTCTCCCAGTTCAGCCTCCTCATACAGAGAAGGTATAGAAAAGGCAGAGCAGAGCTCAAGGTCACCCAGCACATGGTGGCGTTGGCTGCCAACATTCGCTCCTAGGCCAGCCCTGCCTGGACTGGTACCTTCAGACTCAGTGAGATCGTCATTCAAGGCCTTACCATTCAAGGCAGTGCCAGACCCAGAGGTGCCAATTGACCTGCCCAATATAACACACCACGAAGTGGGACCCATCATCTACTGGTGCCAAGCACTGGGAGACATTTATTGTCCCCATTTTCAAGACAAAGAAACTAGTCTCAGAAAGATACAATGAATGACTCACAGACACATAGCAAGTGGGGACAGTCAAAATTTGAACTGACTCCTGATCCCTTACCTGGCCTTTGGTCTCCATCTTTCTAGCTGACCCCACCTCAGTCCCAGCTTCCAGCCAGTCCACATTGCACTTCCCTAACCCCTGGCTCTCACCCTGTCTGGCCTTCCTACTAGCGAACTCAAGGCAATTGAGTTCCAAAGCCCAGCCTCAAATACCCACTCCTCTTAAAACATTGTCTAGGCCCCCATAGAATATTGGAATCCAGCCCACAGATCTACTTCCATCAGATGCTTGGTCAGCTCTGTACCTGTCCTCCACCATGGGGCTGTTCACACAGAGGACACGAAGCAGCCCCCTGGCCCTGTAGGATGAAGGCCAAACTCCTCCCCAAGGACCACAGAGCTCCCCACGTGGTCCAGCCTTGCCGATAACACTCCTCCCTGTCATTCTCAGGTTTTCCCATTTTTTTCTCCATAACAACATACACTTCCTACCTCAGGGTCTTTCCACATGCACTTCCCTCTGTCTGGCAAGCCCTTTCCCTAAGCCTACTACTTCATTCCTTCCTCAAGATTCCTCAATACCCCAGGCCTCTCTCTCTGAGCCCTTATCACCATGCTTTTCAACCTTCAACCTTTTTTATCTCACTTAAAACTTCCATGGCACACATAAATTATGTTGATCAAAAAAAAAGAGTAAGAAAAAGAATATATTTACTATGCCTTGAACTTCTTTCAATAATAATTTAATAAATGATCTTTAAAATTTTTCATGGCATACCTAAGATCCTCTCACAGCACACCAGTTGAAAATCACTGCCTTATCCTATCTGTGATTGTATATTAATTTATCTGGCAACTTGTTTGCTACTTGGCTCCAGATTCAAATTTCTGGGAGGCCAAGGACCTGTGCACAATTCCCCAGCAAGCGTCTAGCAAAGCTGAACACTCCCTACGACCCGGGGGGCCCTGAGAAATATTGAACAGGAGGGGAAAAAGTTCCCCCTTCCTTGTTGGTGGACTTCTGCTCCTCCTCAGCTCAGACACTGCCTCCTGGAAGCCTCCTAATGTCCCCCATAGCTCCCACTCACTGCTAACCCCATCACAGTACTGCTCAGCCTGAGTTCAAAGCTCCTAGCACACAGTAGGTGCTCACTAGATGGTCAGAAATGTTTGTATCTGGACAGGTTTGGGGAAATGGGTCAGCTAGGGACCAGGTGGGTGGACAGGTCCATCAGCAGGTCACTGAGCCATCTCCTCTCTGGTCTTAGTGGGGAGGCAGGTCCAGACATCTCCCACCTCCCACTCCCAGGTCACAATCAGAGAAACAAAAGCAGGAGCTAGGCTGTGTGCTGAGGCTAATTTCTACTCCAAGAAGAGGCCAGGGGGACAAGAGGAGAGAGTGGGGGACCTCTCTTCCTGAGAGAGGTGGGCTTAAGTCCAATCTTGCAGAGCAGGAGCAGACAAGCAGCTCATAGAGAGGGCACTAGAGGAGGGGCACATTCAGGAGCAAAGGCCCAGGGGCTGACAGTCAGCTGAGAGACATGACACACTGTAAATCATTTTCCTGGGTGGAAAGATCACATCACTGAAAGGGCCTCGTGGCTTCCATTCTATCACTCATCAGCATAGTCTTTTCCAATGCAGTTGCGGGCCTGGTCGCATACTGGGTAACCCCTGCTCCCCTCATCACTGGAGAGGTGCCAAGTGCAGCCAGACTAGGGTCTCCGAGAGCCAGACCCTAATTCCAGCTTTAAACAGTATGGCCTTGGTCAAGTCACTTCCTCTCTCTAAGCCTCAGTTTCCTCATCAGCAAAATGAGGATAAACAAGAGTCCCTACCTTCTAAGAAGTGTTCAATCGGTGCTAGCAACTATTGTTATTACTGCCCCATTTTATACTTGGCAAAACTGAGGCCAGAGGGAAAAATGAGTTGCCCAAGGACACACAGCTGCTGGTGGCAAGACTATGACAGGCTGTTGCTTTCTCAAGAGTTACAAGGTATCTTTTCAGAAACCAATTTATCCTCTTCTGGAGCTGAACCCCACTCCAGTCAGCAACCTCATATTCCACCCATCCAGCAAAGGACTTATTCATTGAGCACCGACTACATGGAGTCCCTCCATGCAGAAGCACACAGAAGCATCACCTGAGGATTCTCATGTCATATATGAGGACTCAGAGGGGCAGTCCCTGGGCCTAGGTCACCCAGTGAGCCCAGAAGCCTAGGTGTCTTGACTCCCAGCCTGGCCCACTTTTGAAACCAAGTCTGAGCTTGGCCCTTGCAGCTCAAGCAGCTAAGGCACCAGCCACATATACCAGAGTTGATGGGTTCAAATCCAGCCCGGGCCAGCCAAACAATGACAACTACAACCAAAAAAAAAATCATTGGGTGTTGTGGCAGGCGCCTGTAGTCCCAGCTTCTTGGGAGGCTGAGGCAAGAAAATCGCTTAAGCCAGGAGCTGGAGGTTGCTGTGAGCTGTGATGTTACAGCACTCTACCCAGGGCAACGGCTCAAAGCTCTGTCTCAAAAACAAAGAAGAAACCAAGTCTGATCTCAGCCACTCGGTGGCTTGACCTAAACTCACCCAGGTGACCCAGTGACCACCGCCCCCATTGTATAGAGTCCATGAGGTTCAGGACAGATGTACATGCTCTGTCCACTCTTGAGTCTGTGCCAATACCCCCAAGTGAGCCTCTACTGTTCCCCTCCATCATTCTCATGCTTCCACCAGCCCAGCAATCCCAACCAGGCCCACCTGCTACTGATGAGGCCCCACAGCTCAGAGAGGGCAGGTAGCTGCCTGAGGACACACAGCAGGGCAAGTGGTACCCCCGATGGGGACTCAACGCCACACTCAACCCCAGCACAAGCAGACAAGGTGGACCTGGCCCAGTGACAAACGCCTAAAACTTCTGCCAACTTCTGAGGGGGCCAGTGGCTAGGCCTACTTAGGGACAGTGTTGGGGGCTGGGGGCAGCAGGAACCAAACCCTGTCTGGCCCAGTCCCTTCCAGGATGGCAGCACCAGCCCCTACCAGAGGCCCTATGAGGGCAGGGAGATCCTGATGGCCCAACCAGGCGCCTCTACCCAGGAGCCCTCAGCCCACCCTGCCGCCCCCCCCACCTCCTAACTAGGCCCGGGGGGCGCAGGGCTGGGCAGCTGCGTCCAGAGGCGGCGCCGACCGGCTCAGATTTCAGATTTGGCCTAGACCTGGCCCTGGGGCTGGGGCCCGGCTCGCCGGCTTCTCTGGGGGGATCAATGGGGAAGCACGAGCTACAGGGGGCCCGGCGCGGCCCGGACCCCGGCGCCCCCCGCCCAGCCCCCTCCCCCCGCGGCATCACAACAAAAGGCCGCGCCGGGCACGTCCGGGTGTGCCAGCCCTGCGCTCCGAGATCGCAGCTCCGCCGGGGGCTGAGCACTGGGGGGTGGACAGGAGCCGCCGCGGGCCGGCGATCCGACGCCAGGGTGGTCCCCGGGCCGGAGCTCCCCGCCGCAGGCCGGGACCGGGGCCCGCGGAGGGGCGGGGGCCGCTCACCTGGGCCGGTGGGCGGCCGGGCGCACCGGCAGACAGACGCACCGGAGGGCGGACCGCCGGACAGCCGGCGGGTCGGGCGGACGGCGGCCTGGCCGCTCCGGCTCCCCGGCCGGAATGGATTCCGGGCTGGGAGAGACAGATCGAGAGAGAAAGGGAGGCGGAGGCGGCGGCGGCGGCGGCCCGGGGAGGGGAAGAGGAGGGAGGGAGCGCGCGAGCAGGGAGGAGGGGCCGCAGGCCGCCGGGAGGAGGAAGAAGGAGGAAGCTCGGGGACGGATTCCCGGCCGGTGACCCGAGAGAGACCCAGGCGCGGCCAGAGCCGGGGGTCCGGGAGAGGCGGGCGCGGGCGCCGGAGCCCCGCCCCCCACGCCTGAGCGCCCACCCGGGCCACGACGCTGCCCCCAGCTGCCCAACCCACCCACCGGCGTGCCCCACGTCCACCTCTCCCGCAATGATTATTAGTAATAATAACTTCAGTACGCGTGGGGCGCTTGTTCCTTGCCAGGCGCCATGCTGAGGGGCTTGGGATGAGCGGAGGATTTAATCCTAACAACCCCTGGGCTGGGCAGCGAGTGATCACCTGTGCCTATGAGAAACTGAGGCATTGACAAGAACCCAGCCTTGGACCCTGCCATTCTCGAAGTGGGGACTGGGGCAGGAGAGACAGGGCAAGGAGGAGCAACATTTATTTTAATAGATAGGTGTTCATTTTAAGTGCATAAAAAAAGAGCTGGCAGCCGGTCACAAGTCAGAGAGTTCTGGATATTACTGCTTAGGAGGGGCCTGACTCTGGCATTTCAGTGGCAATCACACTTCCAGGTAAATAAAGCCGAGAAGAACATCTGGACCCAGGAGGGCAAGAATTACAGCAGAAAAAAATAAGACAATGAGGAAATACTGCTTTACACCACAAAGACGCCCCACCCACTCACCCCAATCCCCCTGGCCCAGGCTCCAGGGCTGCCCTGTTGGAGGTCCTTGCCCCACCTTTCACTCCTCTCCTGCCATTCCCAAATCATGGCACAGAGAAAGGAGGGGGCCCTGAACCCAGCTTTAAATACCACCACCTGCCTCCATGTTCCTTCCTTGAAAGTTCTCCCATTTCACAGATGGGAAACTAAGGCCCAGCCAAAGTGGCACCAGGTCTGGGATTCTCCTGCCTGGACAAAGGCTCCTGTTGAGAAGAGCTGGGAGGAACACCCTAGAATGTGTAAGGCAAAGGCCTCAGGGTACAACATACTTTCCAGCAGACCAGGAATGAGCAAGGCCTTAGGCCAGGCTGATCTGGGTTCACATCTAAGCTAGTCACCCCTCTGCTACATAGAAATCCTTCCACTCTCCCAGCCCAGTCTCCTCACCTGGAAAACCAGAATGAACAGAGCCACAGAAGGTTCCCAGAAATATTAGAACTGGCGAGTGTGAGAGTGGGTAGGGTTGTGCTCAATGAATAGTAGGGCTTGTGGTGATAAGCTCAGGCCAGAGGGGGAAGGGACTGCTTCAGATCCCATAGCAAGTCAGCAGCAGAGCAGACACCAGAAGCCAGCCTGGGCTGGTGAAATGGCCGCACTTGCTTGCAAGGCTGGCTTAAAGATTAACTGCAGCTTCCCAGGACTCAGGGCGGGTCCCTGGCTGGAGGAGCAGGTTTCTCAGCCCCGTTCACTCCTTAGACATGTCTGAAGGCCTCTACTGGCCATACTGGGTGGGAGGTGGGGAACCACACTTACCGACTTGCAAGAATTTATTGTGTTCATTTCTTCCCCAAGTCCATGTTCAATAATGTCACATCAGCAGCCTGATATCAGCCACAGTGGGAGTATTTAGACCTTGGAAATCAGCAAATGCTACAAATCAAATCTTACTTTTTCTTCCACAGAGCTGGTCGTTAAATATTTACCAACACATCATTCAATCCACCTCTAGGAGTTCTCCAGAAAGTTCTGAGCTTTTCTAGAGCTGAGATGAGAGCTTAAAAGTGCAGACTTTGGACTCACAGACATAGGTTCAAGTCTCAACTCTGCCACTTCTCAGATATGTGACCTTGAGCATGCCATTTCTCTGAGCCTCAGTAGGCCAGCCTGCAAAATGGGCTAAAGAGAGCACCTCCCACGGAAGGTCCACCTGAGGATGAAATGAGGTAGTATGTGTTCAGCGTATGTGCACTCCCATTGTTAGTCACACCCCTACACACTCTCTTACCAGAGTTGGCTCAATTCTCTAAGAAGAATTGGCTCTGTAGACACAGAGGAAGCCTTCTACCAAAAGCCACCACTGGCTTCAAGGGCCTGCTCAGTGGACCCGGTTCTCAGGAGGATGTGGCTCACACAGTGGTTTCATTATTGAACATATGAAGAGCTCTTTATTTTTAATCATCCCTCTGCGCTTTTGCTGAGGCTGGAACCTCTGCCAGGGATGCTTAACTCCTATGCCCAGCTTTCTGAGCTTCCCCATCCTTCAAAGTCCAGAGTCAACACCATCTCTTCCACAACAAACTTCCTGACACACCCAATGCAGACACATCCCAAGTCTACTCTGAGTGTGTCTGTTCCCACCCTGAAGGCAGTGGCCACAGCCTGGCCCATCCCCAGCACAGAGATGGCACCACCCAGTTGGCTGGAGAACACATTGACTTGGGAACCACAGATAAGCATTCACATTCTAACTCTTCCCAACACTGACCATGTGGTCCTCCTTCTCTGGGCCTCAGTTTACCTATCAGTAAGAGGACAATAACAACCCCAGCAACTTCCAGTTATGCAGGTGGGAGTTGCTGGTCTAGCCTGGTGGATAATAACTCTTTGCGCATAATTTTGCTTAAAACATTCTTTTTCCTAGTAAAACAGCAACTCATTGGTTAATATCTGCAAATCATTCATTGTTGTTAATGAACAGCAAACATTTCTTGACCACTGACAACATACACAGCCCTGGACCAGGCCTGGAGCCCCAACAGGGACAACTTCCCAGCCCAAAGCTCTCAGCAGATGATAGATAGTATTGGTGTCAACATTGTTGAGACAGTGAGCTCTGCTTGTACACAGTCCTCTGTCTCTAGAAACTTCTTATCCCCACCGGAGTCAAAGCCACACTGAAGACACTATGGAGAATGTGAGGTAATACCTGGCCCCACATGACTAGCCGTGGACCTATAGGTTACAACTGTCATATGACATGGGAACTGGTGCTGCCCACACCTCACCCACAGCCCTGGTGACTTGGCTTCAATGATGGCCAATCCGCCATGTCCAACCCCAGCCCAGCTCACCTTTGGAGCAACGACTGGGAAGTTGGACCCATCACAGACACTCAATGGGGAATTCCAGACCAGCTCTGCCATCCCCTACGTGGTTTGCTGTGAGTTGTCTACATGAAGCCACCAGGATCAGGGCTACAAGATAGGGTGGAGAGGTGGGGAGGCTCTAGCCTGAAGCTGTGAAGTGGGCTTTGCACCTCCTGTGGCACTGCACTTCACAGTTTACACAGAGAAAGTCTGATCTGTAGGACCTGGTCCTCCTCCCTCTTCTGCAAAGCCTGCCACTTGCTGTCCCCCCACAAGGCAGCTCCTTCCTGCACTCAGGCCTTTGCCCATGCTGGTCCCTCTGTCTGGACTGCTCTGCACCGCCAGCCTTGGCTGGGCTATACTCATCATTCTTGCCAGTAGATATTTACTGAGCACCTACCATGTGTTAGAATCTGTGTGAAGAGCTAGGGACACAGGAGGGAGCAAACCAAGGCTGGTATCTGATTGTGAGGAGCTCTCCATCAGAGACAGACAAGCACAGGGGCTGGAAGGGTCCGAGCGGCTTCCACCCCAGCATGTGTTGGGGGGACTCATCAGAGATGGTGGCAGGGGGAGAATAGGACACGACAGGTGTGTAGACAATGGGACAACATGAGCAAGACAGAGGCTGGAACAGTGTTGTATCTGGAACTCCAATCAGGTGCTCATGGGGCACAACATCATGGCTAGGCTGGGAGTGGGGGAAGTGAGGTGGGATGGGAGGGGACCCTGAACACCCTTGAATGCCAAGTTTAGCTTCTGTCCCTGAGGCAGAGCCGAGCCGTGGAGGACGGCAAACAGAGCCTGGGCTGGGGAGATGTGGAGGCCAGAACTGATTGGGGGCAGGCAGGGAGCAGTCAGGAGGCCTCTGCCTGATGGCAGCCGCAGCGGAGGAGGTGGAGGACTCGGCTTACATGGGTGTGTGCCCATGGGCACATCTCTGTGTTCCAGGGAGTGAAGCCAAGCTGGCTTCAAGGCCTAAAACCCAAAACACTAGAGATGCGTCCCCACCACGTGAGCATCAGAGCTGGGAGCAGGTGAGCATGCGCTCCCTTGAGGCTGCCCAGGGCAGGTCCCTCCAGCATCCACCCCCACTCTAGGGAAGGATGGAGACAGCAGCACCTGAGCAGGTGGAGCCCAAGTGATGACACAAAGGTGGTGTCAACCAGTGAACCTGGCCCTGCAGAACCAAAACCCTCACAGCTTCACCTTCTGGGCTGTGCGGCCAGTTCCCAGACGGGAGACCCAAGGCTCAAGTGCAGCTCTTTCCAGTCTGGATTCTGGAGGCAAAAACGTCAAGGGCAGAAAAGATCTGCCCATGTGAAAATGGGGGAGACGTATGCCCCACCAGGTTCGTGTGAAGGCCAAGTGACAAGAAACTCAGCCACTTATCACATCACTCCTTTCAGCCACAGGAGATCAGAAGACAGATCCAGATCCTCTCTCAAGGTCACAGGGAGTCACTGGCATGCAGAGCTCCCCTCCTCCTTCCAGCCCTATCCTCCTTCCACCACATCCCACAAAGTTTGTGTGAAAAGATGAAAGGAGGCAGGGCCCTTGATCCACCCGCCTAACCGGAGGGCAGAGGGCAGCCCGGAAATCTGCAGCCAGAGCTGTGACCCCAGCAGACCAGAGTGGGTTAGAACCCTGCTGTGCAGAGACAAGATAGTCTGCAACAGGAGGGCTTAAAAAATCGTAAAAATAATAATCATACTAAGAGCTCAGTCACTGTGGGTGGAGTTTCCCAAGCGAGGTCCTGTTCCTGGATGCAGTGCCTTGTTTATTCTTCACAACAGGAGGTAGGAGCTACTATTAAGCCCACTATACAGATGAGGAAACTGAGACTCAGTGAGGTGACATGACATGGTGGGGAAGGAGAGGACCTCAAGTTCAAATCCAGACAAAATTCAAGCCTTCCTGGGTCTGGGACTCAGGCATTGTAGTTCTGTACTGCTTACACCTGTATTTCATAGCCCAGAGGGAGAAGCCAGACCCACAGGGGCCCGATAAGGACCCAGGGATCCCCCTGTGAGCCTTGGCTTTAGCCTCAGAGGAATGTCTCCATCTTCAGTTTCCCAGGCTCTTGGGAAGATGGAATGTAGCAATGCTTTGTGGGAGAACTCTGAAAAGTAGATACTAAAGAAGACAAAATGTTAATATTAAACTCCCTAGTCCTTAGGTGTGGGCTGCACATGGTGACTCCCTTTCTAAGAGAATATTATGGGAAGAAGGGCAGAGGAGTAAACTTACAATGGCAAAAGCTGACAAATACTGTCTCCACCAGGGGAATAAGGTCAACATCAACGGTGATCAGTCCTGTTGATAACACACATCCTTGATATGATGTGACGAGAATGGCATTTTACCCCTAGGGTCTTCTGCCCCAGAACCCCAGTCAAGCCATAAGAAAAAAATCAGACAAATTCCAATAGAGTGCATTCCTTTTTATTTATTTTTTTTTTTTTTAAGACAAAGTCTCACTCTGTCAACCTGGGTAGAATGCCTTGGTCTCACAGCTCACAGCAACCTCAAACTCTTGAGCTTGAGTGATCCTCCTGTCTCAGCCTCCCAAGTAGCTGGGACTACAGGCGCCCACCACAATACAACACCCAGCTAGTTTTAGAGACAGGGTCTCACTCTTAGGCTGGTCTCAAACTCCTTAGCTCAAACAATCCACCTGCCGTGGCCTCTCAGAGTGCTGGGATTACAGGCATGAGTCACCATGCCCAGCCTAAACACTTCTTTCTAAAGCTAAGAAAACTGAGGACCAGAGAGAATAGAAGTGCTATGCCCAAGGTCAAGTTTATGACAAAACCTGGGATATGATCAGGGTTTCTAAATGTCACAAGAATTCATTAATAGCCCTACTGTACACAGGGCACCAGCATAGATCCTTCTCGTGATGCAGGCAGGTAGGGAGGGTCAAAGATTTGTCCTTATGTCAGCAGCTCCCTTAGCCAGGTCTCGAGGGACACAGGCCCTGCCTTAGGGGGTTCCTAATCCAGAAGAGGAAACAGATCCTGAAACAGTTGGTGCAGGACAGCCAGGGAGCCCTGAGCTTCGGTGTCCAGGACACCCAGGCCCACCACCTGCAGTGACCTCTGGCCACTTCCAGACTAACAGACCCTATGCTGTCCAACCTCACACCCGTTCATGCCCTCCATCTGTAGCTGCGTCACCTCCCTGAGCTTCACTGTGCTGCTGAGCAGAATGGAGCTGGTGATGGTACTGTCTCCCAGCCAAGCCTGTAAGGTTCTGAAAAGCACTGAGGTCTTTTCCCTTGTTGTGCTCAGTAAATAGTGATTCTTTTAATTTTTAAGTGTGTGCTAAGTGCTGTAGGAGCTCAGAGGGGGAGCATTTGTCAGTTTGCCTTGCTGGGGGCTTCTTGGAGAGCTTCCCAGATGAGGGCCATTTAGATTGGGTCTTGATGGACAGCAAGGAGTTAGCTCATCAGGGAGGATGAGGAAGCTATAGCCCCTGGCCTCCACATCTGACAGTTCGTCAGGGAGAAAAGGAGATTCCTCAGACCAGGCTCCCAGGGGATTCCCACATGACAAGACTGACCTGTTTCCTGGCCTTGATGGCTCCCTCCTGGCCTCCCTGGGCTCTGGGGTACACCATTGCCCCAGCCAAAGGCAGAAGCAGCAGGGGACATGCAGAGGTGGGGGCAGGCACCAGGGCTGAACAAAACCAAGGCTTGTCTGGAAAGGAAACCAAGCCCTGCCTCCCACTCACCAGCTGAGTGTCACTAGTGCAGCTTCCCCCTTCTGTTCCTGTTCAGGAATGACCCAGGCAGGGCAAAGGCGAGGGTGGGGGCTGCCCCAGAGGCTGGGCCTAGAGCCTCCTGGGTTGACTCTAGCTATTCCCAGGCTCACAGACCGTCTGCTGTCCAACCTCATACCGGGTCCTGCCCTCCAGCACCTCTGCTGTTCTTCCAGCCCCCGCAGGCTGCCACATCACTGTCACCTCTCTGCAGGCCCAAACCCCACTAGATCCCCAGCCCCCTCTGGGGAGACTTCCACAGGAAAACAGGTCCCTCTCTTGACAATTTATGCCTCCCACATGTCAGCACCTGTGCCAGGGATGGGGAGAGATGCAGCAGTGAGTGATGGAGACTGGCACAGAAGTTGGGCCTGCCCTCCAGAAGTTGGGCCTTTAATCATCTGTGCCATGTGTCCAGCATGCTTTGTCCAAGCCCTGGGTGGGGAATCAGAAGCCAGGCCCCCGGTCCTGTGCAGCCTCTGCCCAGTATGGTCTTGGCCAAGTTCATTCCCCTCTCTGGCCAGCATTGGTTCCATGGCTGCTGAGGGAAGAGGCACAATGTCCAGGGGGCCTTATGGGGAGGGCCAGGAGGGATGCACACCCCACCCTGTCCACCCCGATATAATTCCCCCAAATAAAGTCTCACTCTAAGTGGAACTGGTAAAATACACACACAGGGTTCTGAGTCATCACAGTTACTTTGCAGAAGCAAATATGGGGGCCCAGTAGAGGGGACCCAACAGATGGCTGGACATTGTGATGGAGAGCAGCTCTGGAGGCAGAGATAGGGTTTGAATCCTGCCTCAATAGCTATGTGGCCTTGGGCAAGTCATTAACCCCCTGACCCTCACTTCTCTCATTCATAAACTGAAATACCTCATACGGCTGTTTAATGATCAACAGGACATATACATGGTAGGTGTTCAGTAAGTAGATGTTATTATTATTAGTATTATTATTTCTGGGCAGCTCACTTAAGACTCCATTAATAGAGTAGACAACTATGATGGCCTTAAAATTAATGATATAGACCTACATACTGGTGCTGACCCAGGCCTCAGCCACATGGCCTTGACTGTGACCTCTCCCATCCAGATGGTTGGATCTGGGGAAGGCCCAGTGTCGGCAGACATGGAAAGAGTTCATATTTATAGTAGTAAATTGAAATGTTATAATGTTAAATGATATAACTCCATTTTTGCTTTTCTTCTTTTTTTTTTTGAGACAGAGTCTCACTTTGTTGGCCTCAGTAGAGTGCTGTAGCATCTTAGCTCACAACAATGTCAAACTCTTGGGCTCAAGAGGTCCTCTTGCCTCTTGCCTCTTGCCTCCTCCCAAGTAGCTGGGACTACAGGCACCTGCCACAATTCCCAGCTATTTTTAGAGGCAAGTTCTCACTCTTGCTCAGGCTGGTCTCGAACTCCTGAGCTCAGGCAATATACCCACCTCGGCCTCCCAGAGTGTTAGGATTACAGGTGTGAGGCACTGCACTTGGCTCCATTTCTGCTTTTTTAAAAATAAAAATGGGCATGGCTCCATGCCTATAGCTCAGCAGTTAGGGCGCTAGCCACATATACCAGAGCTGACAGGTTTGAACTCAGCCTGGGCCTGCCAAACAACAATGACAACTCCAACCAAAAAAAAATAGCCAGGTGATGTGGCAGGCGCCTTAGTCCCAGATACTTCAGAGGCTGAAGCAAGAGAATCCCTTGGGCCGAAGAGCTTGAGGTCGCTGGGAGCTGTGACACCACGGCACTCTACCCAAGGTGATATAGTGAGACTCTATCTCAATAAATAAATAAATAAATAAAAGTGGGCATAGGAAAAATAGAAAGGATAAACACTTCCTTATTATTAGTAAGTTGTTCCATGATGGGGGGATCACAGATGAGCTTAATAATTTTTGTCCTTTGTGCTTGTCTTTATTTTTTAAGTTTTATACAGTGAGCTCATGCCACTTGGGCAATTAGAAAATAGTTTAAGTTTTTTTTAAGTGCCATCTAGCACCCTCCCATCACAGTGAGTCTCTGTTCCCCAGCTGGCCTGGATGACCAAGTACAAGGCCTGGTCACAGAGCTCCACAGCCCAGGGCTCCTGGAGGCCAAAGCCCTCCAGGGCTGTGGAGGATACCCTAGGCCTTCCCACCCACTCTGTGCTGGCCCCACCTGGGACTACTGGGGGAAGTGTCCATTTCTCTTCCATGACATTCTGGGATCCAGATCTTCTCCTTCCCCTTGGCCTTGGCTCACCTAGTCTATGTCTATGAACCCTCCCAGGGTGGGATAGGTACAGGTAATGAGGAAGGGGGACTCCTCTGCCCTGGGCCTAGTTTGGGGACTGATGACACAGCCAGTGTTAGCCAGGAGGAGCCCAGTGGCTGGTGGCTTCAACTAGACTTTATCTTAGTCTGGGTTCTCCTGCAGCAGAGGCTAAAACGAGTACTCTTTTGAGAAGTCACCAACCCCAGGAAGCTACAGTGAGAGAGCAGGAAGAGAAAGATAGGGAAGGAGAAATACCAATATAAGGAGCTTATGGAGGCCACTGCTGTAGGCCCAGGGGAGATAATCTGAGAAGGGAGCTCCCGCCTCAGCCCTGGTCTCTCCAAAACTCTGGCCCCAGGTCTAGTCATCCTGCAGGCCTTCTCTCAGGACATCCCTCTTCCATCTATTCCATATCCCAGAGATTCTACTTACCCCCAAGCAGCACACATCCTCTGTTACCTGAAAATGGTCTCCTCCTAGGTCCCCAGCTTAGGAATTATTGACTCCCCTTTTGGGAACTTCAGCCAAAAACCCTGCATTCCCAACTGCCCCCACCTCCCACTCATCCCATACCATCTGTCCCCTTCTGCAATTCACCCTGCAACAGCCCTGGTGCTCCTCTTTCTAAAACACAGCTCTGGTCCTCCAGCAGCTCCCTTGTGGCCTCAGACCAAAGTCCACACTTCAGGAAGTCAAGCAGGGCTGAAGCATTGCATTCAGCCCAGCCTCAGTCTCACCTGCAGGCTCCTCTGCTTGAGATGTCCTTCCTGCCCCTACTCCCCGGGTAGCTCTTGGCTCACTCTGTGCCTCCCCCTTCCCCATTCTTCCTGCCTGGGTTAAAGCTTCATGCCCCCCCCCCCCCTCCTCACAATGAATGTCCCTTCAGGGAGAAATGAGGCCCAGTCATCCTTGTGTCCCAGCATTGCGCAGACTGGGGTTTGACGCTGACCAGACCCCAACTTGTTGGGACAGGAATCTCAGGCCTGGATTCCCCAGGTCTGTGGAGCAGTGCCAGGCATGTCCCAGCCCTTCCCTGAGGCTAGCACATTAGCCAGAGCAGGAACTGAGTCAGCCACCCTGCCCAAGGTCATGCCCTGGGTCTGCCCTCACCTTCTCCCTGAGACCCTGATAGCTCAGGGAGGGACTCCAGGGACAGGGATCCCTGGAGGGGCCCGGAAGGAACCCAGCCCTGGTGCTAGCCCCAGCCTCACATGGCCCTGGCTGTGACCTCTCCCATCCAGATGGTTGGATCTGGGGAAGGCCCAGAGTTGGCATGGAGGCTCCTCCCACAACCCAAATTTGAACCAACCCTTCTGCCGCCTGTGGTCTGTGTTCAACTTTTCACCACAGCCGCTTCCCAATAATTAAATATTTAATCACCCAATAGTTAAATTAGCTCCCTAGGCCTTGAGCTAGCTCCCCCGTGGCCTTCTCATTCCTAGAGATGTTGGTATCTGTTTTTCTAGGTCCTTTGATTCAATTCAGCAAACACTTGTGGAGCTCTGTCTTATGGAAACTTGCTGGGAGAAGAGCACAGCCGGTGAAGGGCCAGCCTGGGCCCTCCCCTCCCTGCTGCAACTTGGGCCAGGCCTAGGAGGAGGCATCCATCACCAGACACTCAAGGCCCAGAGAGGGTGAGTAACTTCCCTAGGGTCTCAGAGCCCAGGGCCAGTGATGTGCTTGAGGCCTTGGGCGTGGATGAAGCATTTACAGAATGTCCAGTGGGATACACTAGTTGATAAAATGTACATGGCTCCTGCCTTTGTGGAGTTCACAGGCTGGTGGGGGAGGCGGTTGATGAAGCAGAGAACAAATCTATTGATGCAGAAATGTAGACTGTGCTGCCTGCTAGTGAATGGGCGGGGGGTGGGCAGGACGGGGAGGCCCTGAGGACCAGTCAGGGAGAGTGTCTCAGAGGAAAGAATTCAAGCTAAAGCTTGAAGGATGAAAAAGAGTGCCTATATGAAGATACGGGGGAAGAGCATTCAGGCCAAGTTCCTGGGAGTGAAGACTAGCTTGAATATTTGGGTGGGGCAGGGGAGGACGGAGGGAGAGTAATGGGAGAGGAAGCTGGAGCCTCTGGGGCTACAGGGAGGCATCAGAGCTGACTTACACGCTTGGGGTGGGGGACACTGTGGATGTTGAGGGAAGAGGCAGATGGTGGTGACAAGACCCCGCCTATTTTTCTTTTAAACATCCCACTGGCAGCTGCATAGGAGGAACTGGGGGAGGTGGGTGGAGGTAGGGAGGCCAAAAAGGAGCTGGAAAGGCCGCCAAGACAGGGTGAAAGTGGCTCAGCCCTGGCAGGGGAGGTGGCGAGAGTGGATGATGATAGTACATTTGGAAGCAGCACCCACAGTCCTTGCTGACGGATCAGGAGTGTGGGTGTATAGAGAGGGTGGGTTCTAGACTGAGTCCCAGGTTTGGGGTGATGAATGGCTGGGGGTGCATTTGCTGAGATGGCGAGGCCTGAGTAGGAGCCCACTGAGGGGAAAATGTCAAGAGTTTCATTTTGGCCCAATTATATAGAACAAACCTATTAGATATCCAAGGGAGTCTTAAAAGACTTAATCATTTAACCAACACTTACTGAACACACTACATCAGGGTCTCAGGCCTTCTACATATTAGCTCATTTAATCCCTTCATCAACCCCTTAGAAAAGTACTACTGGTTCTCCCACTCGGTCCAGGGGATTGAGTCTCCCTTATCTGAAATGCTTGGGACCAGAAGTGTTTCAATCTCAGAATGTTTCATATTTTAGAATATTTGCATTCTGCTGGCTAGTTCATCATCCCTAATCTGAAAAAACTTGAAATCCAAAATGCTCCAATGGGCCTTTCTTTTAAGCATCATGTCAAGCATCATGTCAGTGTTTAAAAAGTGTTGGCAGAACTAAGCTCAACATGGTGGCTCATGCCTGTAATCCTAGCACTCTGGGAGGCCAAGGCAGGTGGATTGGTTGAGCTCAGGAGTTCAACACCAGCCTGAGCATTCGAGACCCCATCTCTACTAAGAATAGAAAAACTAAGGCAAGAGAATTGCTTGAGCCCAAGAGCTTGAGGTTGCTGGGAGCTATGACACCACGGCAATCTACTCAGGGTACCAGAGTGAGACTCTGTTTAAAATAATAATAATAATAATAATAATAATAATAGGAAAACTATCCAGGCATGTGGCAGACACCTATAGTCTCAGCTACTTGGGAGACTGTGGCAAGAGGATCACTTGAGCCCAGGCATTTGAGGCTCTTGTGAGCTATAAGATGCCATGGCACTCTACCCAGGGCGATAGAGTGAGACTCTCTAAAAAACAAAAAAATGTTTGGCAGAACTTAGGGACGTATACCTGTAGTTCCACCTACTTGGGGGCCTGAGGCAGGAAGATCACTGGAGTCCAGGTGTTTAAATCTAGCCTGGGCAGTGTAGCAAAAACCTTCATCTCAAAAGAAAAAAACCTCATCTCAAAAAAAAAGTTTTACGTCTTGGATTTCAGATTTGGCATGCTCAACCTGTATTACTGTCTCCATTTCACTGGTGAGGAAATTGAGGTTCAGAGTAAGATGCTGAGTTTGGATGAGAAAGCCAGGCAAAACCTCAAGGAGCCCTCTTATCTAACAGGGTGCCAGAGAAGGCCTCCAAAGGGGCTTCTAGGGCCTCCAGAAGGGTGTTTTCATGGGTCAGACATTGTGGGAGGCCATGTGAAATAAGACAGGGCCAAGAGTGTCCAGGGGATCAAGCCACAAAGCAGTTCTAGCTGAGCTTAGGGAAGGAGGCTGCCGGGGAGTGGAGGGCAGGCGCTGGACTGCAGG
Organism: Loris lydekkerianus; assembly: GCA_963574355.1. Taxonomy (NCBI): domain Eukaryota; kingdom Metazoa; phylum Chordata; class Mammalia; order Primates; family Lorisidae; genus Loris; species Loris lydekkerianus. The sequence continues at coordinate 42,837 of CAUYPK010065329.1, forward strand.
AGGGAGTGGGAGGAGATGAGAAGAGAGAACTCGTCCTCAGGAGCTAGGCCTGGCTGGTAAGAGCAGGAGAGAAACAGGACCTACCAACAGAGACTGAGGATCTAGGGACACTCCCCTGCCCATCTAGAGAGATGGAGACTTGATTAAGAATTTTCTTTTTGATACAGTCCAGCAACTGTGCGCCTCAGTCCTTTGTTGGCGCTGAGGGCTATCTCCTGCCTACAGTAGTTTCTCCAATGGACCAAGTTCATAGGAGGGGCAGGTGTCTCACCTTGGCATGTTCTCACACATACACTGGGACTTGGGCAGAGCTGAGAGGGTGGTAGGGCAATGCCTAGATACTCCCAGAAGACTCTGGGCCTGTGGGAGATGAAGAAGGCCAAGCCTTGAATGCCAAACTAAGGGAATTTCTTCCGGCTCCTGGCCAGGTACCCTTGAAACTCACACACTCGCCAGGTGCGGTGACTCACGCCCAGAATCCTAGCACTCTGGGAGACCAAAGCGGGTGGATAGCTTGAGCTCACAAGTTCAAGACCAGCCTGAGGAAAAAGTAAGACCCCCATCTCTACTAAAAATAGAAAAACTGAGGCAAGAGGATGGCTTGAGCCCAAGACTTGGAGGTTGCTACAAGCTATGATGCTATGGCACTCTACCCAGGGTGACAGCAAAGAAAATGAAAAGAAACTCACACACTCCCATCAACACTTTCCCTCACTCAGAAGCTCATCGGCTGAGTCAGCCATCCCCTGAAACTGTATTTTGGGGAGATTGAGGCCCAGATTTGGAAAAGACCTTGCCGGGGGGTCTGGTGCCACTTGATCGTCACCTCCTTTCACCAGTGCCACCCGCTGCTAAGACCCCAGCATCGCCACCTGCCCCGGATGCCTTCTCTGACTCTCCTCCGCACTGGGTTAGGGGCCTCTCTTCTGTCCCTGGGCTTGCCACAGTCTATTGTTATTGTCTGTCTGTGTGTCTGTGTGACCACACAGATAGAAGGGAGGAACGGAATCAGATCCACCTCAGTGTCTCCAGGGGCCAGCACAGTCTGTACAGAGCAAGGGCTTGGGTGTGTTTGTTGAATTCATTCAACAGAACTGAACTCTTGGTCTCTCGTTAAGGGCCACAGGCCTTGATTGTTCTCTGGCTTGGGAAGCAGAGCACTACATTTCAGGATGGCTTCAGCCCCACTCCCTGCTCAACTTCCCATAAAAGCTAAACCCTAGGTTTTCTCATCTGCAGAACTGGGTCGGGTCCAGCAGCCTCTGAAAGCCCAGCCACAGCCTAGTACTGTGAACCACAGGCTCCAGGCCCCAAGGTGTGGGGGGCAGGAGAGGCCTTTCAAGAGGCTATTTATCATCTTGTTGTACCCCCTTGAGCTCTTGGAGCAAAACATTCCCTAGAAGCCGGGTGATTCATTCACAGCACCATTTGCCAGTTCCAGAGAAAAGGCAGACCACAAAATACATTCTGTGACTTTTAAAGAGAAGAGAAAGGAATTTCAAGATGAAGTTTCTCTTTAGTAGACAAAGTCCGAAGAAGTCTATATATTTTCCCTCCCAGAAAAATCAAGCTTTTTTGCAGGGAAATGATGGTGGTTTGAGCCCAGTTATCTCAAAACAAAAGATGGCGCCCTCCATGGACAATGGAGGCAACATTGTTTTTTAAACAACTTGATGGGCTGAAACTGACCACAGCCGCGCTTACTGTTGACTGATTGGATGTGAGTTAAAATCAGATTAGATTGGCTGTTGTAGTTTGTTCTTGATGCTAATCCACGTCAGAACTCTTGCTGTCGAGGAAAATGAGAAACTCAGCCTGCTCTTCTTGAAATAAGCAGAGGGAAGCTTCCAAATGGCCTTCTTACCACCCAACACACATGGAAGGAAAGTAATAAGTGAGTCTGGTAAGAGGGCTTTGGGAGAACAGGACATAACTGCAGGGAGGGGGGATGGCAAGCCTCCACAGTTCACAGAAAACCAGCCTGAAACTGCTCCAGCAATAAATACGAAGACAGATGGAAATCTCCATCTCTCATTTTGAGGTCACAGCATATCTATGCCCGAGTTTGGGCCCCTCACAATATGAGCGTTGTATGAACTCTTTACAAATCATGCTTTTGAAAATCACCCTTTGAAAATCGACTCTTGCTAATAAAATAAAATAAAATTCTACTTTTAGCTCCAACCCCCAGAAGTGGGAGCGAGCTTTACCTCTTTGTGATGCAGTAAGAAAGCTCTGAAGGTCTGGATTCTAGTTCAATTCTGAGTCAGAAGAGCAAAGTGGCACTGAGCATGTCTCCAGCCTTCTCTGGGACTCAGCTTTGCATTTACAAAATCTCTGGGAAAAGAATGGGTTTAGGGAGAAGAGGTGATCCCTGAGGCCTGGGCTTTGTAATCACCCCTGGGTTTTAATTTCATTTTTCTAGCTGTATGTCCTGAGGCAAGTTGCATAACCTGTCTGCACCTCAGTTTTCTCATCTGTAAAGCAGATAATGTCTATCTCAAGGGCTTTGCTGACAAGTTAAATGACATAATGTATATAACACATAGCTTAGTTCCTGGCCCACGGGAAGATTTTTAATGAAAGTATAATTTACACATAATGAAATGTTGAGATCTTAAGCATTCAAGCATTCAGTCAATTTTGATGACTGCATATCAAGATACGGAATATTTTTTTCCTACAAGTGTTGCTTCCTAATTCAAATTCTAAACACCTAGAGCCCATAAGAAGAGTTTATAAATCAATGGCTACACAAAAATTTCTATTCAACCTATGGAACCTTGAGTGGATCCTCCCATCTCTCCCCAGGCCACCACTTAGTAGCTAAACCTTGTCTTCTTCTGCTATTCTTAGAGAACAGTTTCTAAAGAAGACTATAGTCTCCACACTTGCTCATATCCAACCACTCTGGTCACAGTAGACTGAACCATGGTGGTCACTGATCCGAAGGACCTCACTGATGGTCTGGGCAACAATGAAGATGCTAGTGCAACATTTGGACTAGACGGAGCAAGTGTGAGAGTTGGAAGATACTTTTGGGTGCATGTCCAAATATCACTTCAATTTCTTTTAATGAGATATAGGAAATAAAGGAGTATAAGATGAAAAAAAAAAAGGAATTTTTTTTCTTTTTCTTTTCCTTTTTCTTTTCCTTCCCTTCCTTTCTCTTTCTTTCTTTCTCTCTCTTTCCTCCTTTCTTTCTCTTTCTTTGGCTCTTTCTTTCCAATGTTGCCCTGTTGCCCTGGGTAGAATGCCATGGTGTCACAGCTCACAGCAACCTCAATCACACTGTTGCCCTGGGTAGAATGCCATGGCGTCACAGCTCACAGCAACCTCAATCTCCTCAGTTCACGTGATCCTCCTGCCTCAGTGCCCCCTGAGTAGCTAGAAATACAGGCTCCCACCACAACACCCAGCTAATTTTTCTATTTTTAGTAGAGACGGGGTCTTGGTCTTGCTCAGGCTGTTCTCAAAATCCTGAACTCAAGAGATCTTCCCACTTCGGCCTCCCAGAGTGCTAGAATTACAGGCATGAGTCACTACTCCCAGCCTATACAGAATAATTTGACCACCCCAGAAAGTTTTCTCATGCTCTTTCCTAATTAATCTTTTTCCCAGAAGCAACCACAGATCTGATTTCTATCCCTGCAGGTTAGTTTTGTCTATTTTAGAATTCCATTTAAAAAGAATCAGACGGTATACAGGTGCTCCTTAACGTAGAGTGGGGTTACATCCCAATAAACTCATCATAAGTTGAAAATACCATTAAGTCAAAAATACATTTAATATACCTAACCTAGCTGTGTATGGTGGCACATGCCTGTAGTCCAGCTACTTGGGAGGCTGAGGGAGGAGAATAATTTGAGTCCAAGAGTTTGAAGTTGCAGTGAACTGTGATTATGCCACTGCACTCCAGCATGGCAACAGTGTAAGATCCTGTCTCTAATATACATATATATATAACCTACCAAACATCAGTCATAGCCTAGCCTAGACTATCTTTTTTTCCTTCAATCTCAATTGGGATAGGCTAAGCTAAAACACATTTAGAACACTTAAATTCACCTATAGTTGGTCAAAATCATCTAACACAAAGCCTATTTTATAATCAAGCAATGGTTGAATACCTCATGAAATTTATCAAATACAGTACTGAAGGTGAAAAACAGAATGGTTGGATGGGTACTCAAGGTACAGTTTTTACTGCATGCTTATCACTTTTGAATGACTGTAATGTCAAAAAATAGAAGTTGAACATGACTCATATTATGGCCAATAAACACATGAAAAAATGCTCATCAGCCCTAATCATTAGAGGATTGCAAATCAAAACCACCCTTTGATATTACCTAACCCCAAAGCTGCAGATGCTGGAATGGATGTGGAGAGAAGGGAACACTTTTACACAGCTGGCGGGATTGCAAATTAATATGGCCTCTGTGGAAAGACATATGGAAAATCCTCAAACAGCTAAAAGTAAACCTTCCATTGGACCCTGCAATCCCATTACTAGGAATCTACCCAGAAGAAAAAAAAAAATCATTGTGCCACAAGGACATCTGCATGAGAATGTTCATTGCAGCTCACTTCACAATTGCCAAGACATGGAATCAACCCAACTGCCCATCACTTCATGAATGTAATAAGAAACTGTGGTATATGTATACCATGGAGTACTATGCAGCCGTAAAAAGATGGAGACTTGATTGGATTAAAGATGGCGGCCGAGTAACAGCTTCCCTGTAACTGGGCACAGAGAGTCTGGGGAGACAAGACTCCAGGCATCTCTGGACAGTGGAATCTGCCTATGATCATCCCTTTGAGGATACAGGGAGCCAGCAAGGGACTTCTGGACCCCAGGAGGAGGACAAAAACAGTGGAAAACTGGCAAGTGGCTGTGTGTGTTCCATCGACCTAATCATGCTGGCAATCGTGAGTACAAGCAGCAGTGAGACTACAAACTGGAAAGGCCTTACCTGTAAACTGTTTTGGTGTTCTTGGACTTGGCACTCATTTGAGCTGCCTTGGGGAGAGCTTGAGCAGGAGTGTGGAGAACATTGGGCATTGTCTGGGGCCCCAGAATGAGACACTGAGCTGGGTGCAGGAAGCCATTGTGAAAGAACTGCTCCCGAAAGCTCTGCCCTCGGGGTCCCACAGCAAGGATCGGGTGGGACAAAGTAACCTAGTGACTGAGCAGCCTAAAGGCAGGGACTGAACTGCCTTACAGCCTTAATCCTTAGGGGCAGAGTGAGGCGGTTTTGGCACACTGGAGCCTTGGGCTGTTGCCCTGGGTAGAGTGCCCTGACATCACAGCTCATAGCAACCTCAAACTCCTGGGCTTGGCACCGCCCAGACCTCCATAAGAGCTGTGCAGTGACCCCCGACCAGTGATCCACACCCACC
>CAUYPK010065330.1:0-16798 GCA_963574355.1 Loris lydekkerianus
GTTTGGGGTTGGAATGTTCTTCCTTTTCCAGTTGCTTGAGATGTCCCATTAAGTTATTAACTTCCTCTCTTTCTGTTCTCTTGAGGAAAGCTTGTAGTGCTATAAATTTCCCTCTTAGGATTGACTATGCGGTATCCCAGAGGTTCTGATAAATCGTGTCTTCATTGTCATTTTGTTCCAAAAATTTGGCTATTTCCTTCTTAATCTCATCTCTGACCCAGCTACCATTCAACATAAGGTTATTCAGATTTCATGTTTTTGTATGCATATGCAGATTCCTGTTGTTGCTGAGTTCAACTTTTATTCCCTGATGGTCTGAGAATAAGCGAGGAATAATTTCTATTCCTTTACATTTACTGAGGTTAGACTTGTGACCTAAGATGTGATTGATTTTGGAGTATGTTCCGTGGGCTGATGAGAAGTATGTGTATTCAGTTTTGTTGGGATGAAATGTTCTGTAGATGTCTGCTAAATCCAAATATTGGATGGTTAGGTTTAAATCTAAAATTTCTTTGCTCAGCTTCTCATTGGAGGATCGATCCAACACTGCCAAAGGAGTGTTGAAGTCTCCAACTATTATGGAGCTGGAGGAAATCAAGTTGCTCATGTTTGTTAGAGTTTCTCTTATAAATTGAGGTGCATTCTGGTCGGGTGCATAGATATTAATAATTGAAATCTCATCATATAGAGTATTACACTTAACAAATATGAATTGACTGTTCTTATCCTTCCTTACTTTTGTTGGTTTAAAGCCTTTTGTGTCTCAAATAGAATTGCAAGACCTGCTTTTTTCTGATTACCATTTGCCTGAAATACGGATGACCATCCTTTCACCCTGAGTCTATATTTATGTTTTAAGGTAACATGTGACTCTTGTATGCAGCAAATATCTGGCCTGAGTTTTTGTATCCAGTCAGCTGACCTGTGCCTCTTTAGAGGACAGTTTAAGCCATTCACATTAATGGAGAATATGGATAAGTCTGGTAAAATTTTGGGTATCAAGTTTTTCGAAATTCCAGTGGACATTTTTAATCCTTTTGCCACTGTGGAAGTTGGAGTTTGATCAAAAGTTTCTGAGTGAGTTTTGTGGTAGAGGATTGGGCTGGTCGTTATGGAGGATAGGTTTCTTCAACATATGAATGTCATTAAAGTATTTAATTTCTCCATCATAAATGAAATAGGTTTCTTCAACATATGAATGTCATTAAAGTACTTAATTTCTCCATCATAAATGAAACTCAGTTTAGCTGGATACAGGATCCCGGGTTGAAAGTTATTTTGCTTTAGGAGATTAAACGTTGATGACCACCCTCTTCTGTGTTGAAAAGTTTCAGCAGAGAGATCTGCAGTCCTTCTTATATTCTTCCCTTTGTAGGTAATGGATTTCTTACGTCTGGCTGCTTTCAGAATTTTCTCCTTCATATTAACTTTAGAGAAGTTAATTATGATATGCCTGGGGGATGTCTTATTCGGATTGAGTCATGCTGGGGTTCTGAAACTGTCTGCTATCTGAATTTCAGAATCTCCTGGCATGTCTGGAAAGGTCTCTTTCATAATTTCATGGAAAAGGGCCTCTGTGCCTTGCGAGGCCACTTCATCACTTTCAGGGATTCCAAAGAGGTGGATATTAGCCTTCTTCAAATTATCCCAGAGCTGTCTGAGATAATGAATCATTTTTGCTCTTCATTTCTCTTCCTCTTTGAGAGTTTGGAAGGATTCAAAGGCTTTGTCTTCAATGTCAGATATTTCTTCTGCTTGCTCCACTCTGTTACTGAGGGATTCTACTGTATTTTTCAGATCTTTGAAGGCTGCAAATTCTTGCTTCAGTGCATCAAAATCTTTGGTGGTTTTGTCTTTAAATTCGTTAAATTCTTGAGATAACTTTTGAATTTCTCCTCAAATTTCTAATTCTGATTTTTGAATTGCTCCTCAAATTTCTAATTCCAAATTTTCCTCCATTCTATTAATCTTGTTCGCAATCCAAATTCTGAATTTGATTTCTGACATCTCAGCCAGCTGTTTATGAATGGGATCTTCAGTTACATCAGCCATATCTTTCCTTGGGGGGGGGAGTTTGATCTTTTCTGGTTATTCATGTTATCAGAGTTTTTCCACTGATTCTGCCCCATGATTGTTTTACACCGTTTGATTTTTTCCCCTGGAGCTTTGTCAAGGACCCGTACACTGCTATGGCCTGAGAAACTGGGGACTTATTTGTGTGGTGGGGCTAAGTGGTTCTGTATTGTTTTCAGCTGGTCTCTGTTTGACCCTAGTGAAACATTTACTCTGGGTGGAAGTCTTAACTGTGGAGAAATATCAGCAATTAAGTCACCCCGCCCCCCACAGGCAACAATTGGAAAAGGAAAATCAATCCTTCCTATGACAACACACACAGGGCACCACCTGAATAGTCCTCGGGTAATTGGCTCAGTTCAAAAGGTCCAAATCAATTGTCTCAGTCAGCACCTATCTCAGGTGGGAGTGTTTTAAAGGTCTCTGGCAACTGGATCACAGGGGTCTGGTGACTACTCTGATATGGCTTGCTCTGGTGCTCTGTGGAGTCAGGAGGACCCACCCAGCAAGTAGATTAGTCTGGGAAGGTTGATGCCTCCTTTCCCACCTTGTCCCTGTCACACCCAGTCACTGATAGCCCCAGAGGGCTGTGACCCAGTTGCCTGTAGTGAACAGATACTCCAGGTGGTTGCACCTGCCTGGATCACAAGGAAATCTATTTCTGCTCATCCAGGCTGCTGCACTCTGCCTCTATCTAGCAGGGGGAGGTGAGGCCTGACAACCTCGGGCACTTGATGGAGGCTTAGGGGTGTTCACTGAGTTCCAGCCCCGCCCCTGATTGGCAAACGGGGATGGCTGTCGCCCTGTCCTCACACTGGTCTTTCTCCCACTGCACGCACAGGCACCCTCTCATCACTGGTTGTCTTCCTTAGGTTCACTGCTGCAAGATGGAAACTCCCAGGCTGTGTAACAAAGAACAATTAGAAATGTTCAGGGTGTCAAGAAATCAAATAACTTTAAATTTTTAATTTATGATAGATCACATCTGGACTTTGGCACCATGACTCAGAAGGCTTTAAAGAATTAGGTTACATGATAACAAAATTCCTTTCATTCCAGGTATTATTTTTATGAACAAAGTTTCTCAGTGTTTATATAAAAAACCCCTAAGATAGGGGGAAAAATGATATTGAACCATTCTCACTCTAGCCAAAAGTGATAGTCACCCATAGATAAATGAACTAATTAAAACAAAGCACCATGCATTTCATTAAAATATACATTTACAAATAAAATTTTAGTTTTTATATTAATTACTTATAAAAACCAAAACCTCTTGTTTTAATCATTTGTATGCTCATAGTAGTTGTGTGAACTCAATTCAGAAGAAAAATCACATTGAGTAGATCCTTATGGCTTAACATTCTTAAATACAGGGTCAATTCTTAGAGTCTGTGGTAGTTATTTTCTGTAAGTTACCTTGAACACTGAGTTAGTGACAACCCCAGGATTGCTCCTAGGGGAAATGCAGGATTAGGCTCATTTCATTAATCAATCAGTATATAACCTTATTTTATATAGTTTGTTTCAAAAGTTTTGTACGTTTTAATGTCATGTGTTTTTGTAGCTCCATATCTCAATAAATATTTATTCTACTGTGTCGTGGTATATACTGATCGATGGAAAATTTTGTACTCTATACATTGATGCTATTCATTTTTTTCTACTTAATTTTTTTTTATTCTTTTCAGCCTATTACTATATGATGTCATTAAGTGATTTTCAGCCAATTTTTCTCTAAGAATTCAAATTGAACCAAAGCGCTGCCGAAACAGCCCAAAAAATTAACCAGGCATTTGGCAATGATAGTGTTAATGAACGCACTGTTCCATGTTGATTTGTGAAATTTCGTTCCGGAAATTTTAGCCTCGAAGATGAGCCCCGAAGTGGTCGATCCAGAGTAATCCAGGACGAGGATTTGAGGACCCTGGTGGAGACTGACCCTTCACAAACCGTGCGTGGGATGGCAGAAGAACTGGGTGTCAGCTCCCATGTGGTTTTTGATGGTTTAAAACGTATTGAAAAGGTCATAAAGCTCGAAAAGCGGGTGCCCCACGATTTAAATGATCGGCAGAAATTGTCACGTTTTGAGGTTTGTTCATTGCTTTTGTGCAACCAAAACGATCCTTTTTTGGATCGGATCGTCACGTGTGATGAAAAGTGGATTCTCTATGACAATAGGAAACGTTCAGGACAGTGGATGGACACCGATGAGCCACCCAGGCACTTCCCAAAGGTGAAACACCACCAAAAAAAATCATGGTTATTGTATGGTGGTCAGCGGCTGGTGTGATTCACTATAACTTTCTGCAACCAGGCCAAACCATCACAGCAGAGTCCTATTGTGAGGAAATCTACGAAATGTACCGAAAATTGCCTCAGCAGCAGCCAGCACTGGTCAACAGAAGAGGTCCGATCCTGCTCCACAACAGCGCCCGGCCGCATGTCTCACAAATCACCGTCCGAAAATTAAAGGAATTGAGCGTCAAAGTTCTGCCCCACCCACCATACTCCCCAGACCTCTCGCCAACCGACTACCATTTTTTCAAGCACTTCGATAACTTTCTCACCGGTAGAACCTTTGCCAATCAGGACCTAGCAAAAATGGCCTTTGTTGACTTCATTGAATCCCGAGCACCCAGTTTTTATGCTGACGGAATTAATCAACTTGTATTATGTTGGCAAAAGTGCACTGATTCAAATGACGCTTATTCGATTAAATTGAATAAATATTCACTGAGGTATTACAGTTTAAAGTAGACACATTAAAAACGGACAAAAATTTTGAAAATACCTAATATTTCTGTTTGAAGACGGTTTATTTAATATACAGAGGGTGCCAAAAAATATGAGTTTTTAGGAAAGGAAGAAACCACATTAAAATTGTAAAACTCAAGATATACTGATAACAAAATATGAGTACAAGTTGTGCTCAGCACCTTCGGTAACTGCAGAAGTCAAATGTAACTTGAATATTATAAATTTAACAGTTTTTTTCTTTTCTAAAGCATGTATACATTTTTTGCATCCTCTGTATATTTCTTACAAATAATTATATGCAGTATTCTTTATAATGAAACACTTCAGTAGAAGCTCCATAGTTGACCAGCTCCCTACACTGACCACCTCCTTTATTTGACCTATTTTCACAGACTTGGACATGCATCGCATATGCATATCAGTACAGCAGGCCTAGTTCCTTATGTTGACCCCCTCTGTGAGTTGACCGTTTGTTACAGTCCCTTGGGTGGTCACCTCACAGAGGTACTATTGTATTTCAATTTCAGCATCATGTGATACACTCTACCAGGATTGTATTAGTTCCACTCTTAGTCACGCATACATAGTATGCTAAGCATATGTAATACTGTGAACATACTTTATAGTACAGCAGTGCAAATACAGAAAGTCCTGAAAAAGCATTAAGCAAAGATGAAGCATTTGTTGTCTTAGAAAAACTAACTGAAATCTTACTGTGGATGGAGCTGCGGGATGTGTGATGGTCAGTGCACTGTGGCTTAACCTCCTGACACTGGATTGCTCCACAAAAGCCAAACAGCTTTGCAGAACTTATCCCAGAGGAGAGGAAGATATCATTGAGGGTGGCATGTTGCGTTACGGCAGGTGTACCTCAGGAGTTTGTCTTTTGCAGCTTGATGGCATTGGCAACTTTCTCAAAATGACTTGAAAAACTGCTTTATCCTTGTCTGCTTGGCTTTTCACCTCAAATCTTTCAGTGACTCAGAAAAAGTCACATGCAAATGCAGTGGAAGTCAGGTGCCTATATGTGAGGCTGGGTTCCAGCATGGGGGTCACATTCTTCCATTTCATTGAAGATTTTTTCCAATGCAGAATTCCATTCTGATATTTTGGCTGCTATGAGAGGGACAATTCTTGGACTCCCAGGGTGACTTTCATCACTGACTCTCATGCCATGTTTTGCCATCTTGTCCACGCCTTTGTTGGTGGGTTCTAGTGCCTTCTCTGCCAAAATTTCCTCTACATCATCTTCCATTATGTTACTGAAACCTTCTCTACCAATTTGCTGTATTAAGTTGTTGACATTGTTCTTTATATTTTCAGTAACACCTTCACAAATTTTCAGTCTGGCCATTTTCCCAGCAGTTACTGGTAATAGCCTGCTTGATGCTGTCCCAGGCTATGCCAATATATTTGGTAACATTGCATATGGTGACTGATTTCCAGTAGTCTATGATGGGGGCTTCCTTGTTTGCCTGAAGAGCCTGGTAAGCCTTACTATTGAGCTCCCTTATGTAGCGTAGTGTGCCTTCAGAGTTTTTATTATGCCCTGATTGAGGGGTTGGATGAGAGATGTAGTATTTGGGGGCATAAAAAGAACTTCTGTGTAGGGGTGGGTATTTTCAAGTTCTTCGTGGCATTATTCAAAATCAGTAAAACCCTGAAGGCAATGTTTTTCCTCTGGAGATAGCATTCAAATGCTGGGTTAAAGCAGTGGTGGAACCAACCCCAGGATAGTTCAGACACCATCCATGCATTTTTGTTCCATCTCCAATGGACTGGCATACAGTTCAGGTTAAGTGCCTGTGGGACCTAGATTCTGTACACCATTGGGGGTTTGCACTTAAAGTCGCCCTTAGCATTGGTGCACAATAGCAAGGCTGCATGGTCTTTGACTGCTTTAAAGCCAGTGGCTTTGGAGGCCATTTGCATTACGTAGGTTTGTTCACCAATATTTTTATAAAACAAACCAGTCTCATCAGCATTGAAAACCTCCTCAACATAATCTTTTCATGTATGACACTTAACAGGTATTTTAAAAATTCTTCTGTAGCAAGTTTAAAATTTTTCACGCTGTATCACCTTTTGAAACATGGTTTTACATTTTCCTGACCCTGGGTAACATGCCTGTAAATTTCTTTGGCTTTTAGCCTCACAACAATGCTGTCCACCACATCTTTTTTATTGCTTGCCTTCTCATGAATCTACAAATTTAAATGTTTTTCCATCTTTTCCATACGTTCATCATGAACTACAGATGTTACTTTAGCACTTTCTGGAGCAGCCTCACATACAGATCTGTTAATCTCATCTTCCTTTTTCTGTATGTACTGTATTGTTGATCCATTAACATTGAACTCATGGCTAACAGCACTAAAACTCATGCCTGAACAAAGCTTATCTAACACATGTATTTTCTAAGATGCATCACAACCTTCTTGCACTTTAGAACATTAGACAGCATTTCAGCTCCAGGTTGGGGGGCCATTTAAAACAACAAAATCACCACCCCAAAGCACAAACACTTGAAAAACAAGTCACTATATAGACCAAGAAAAGGACATTTGTTTACAGTATGAGTTTATGTAGCTTTGTACAGGTTCTGCTGGGAATGTGTACAGAAGGAGATTCAAGTTTTTCAAAGTTGTGCATGTGTCCTTAAGTGAGACAGTGCTGTAAGTGCTGATTTTGGGGTTACACATACATTTTAGCAAGTAGGTGAGTTTACAAATACAGAATCTATAAAGGATGACCATATTTATAGGGGTCTCTTGCCAAAAAAGATAATGGATCAGTAAGATTGTCAAGGATAAAAACATATGACACCATTCTTTGGGGGAAGTGGAATGGAAAGAAGTTAAATGAGAAAAGAATTAGTATGACTTGTAAGTGAAGTTTTTAGATTGAGAATGGCTGTATTATCTGTTGATATTTAGAGTCTAAAAATGACATTAACAGTTTAATTTTAAAATATCATTATCCAAGTATCAGAAATAACGTCCTTTGTTAACTATTTAAAATCATGTAAAAGAATTTAGATGTTAACTATGTATATGGTATATAATTTTTGAAAATTCTTAATAGGGAGAAGAGGAGCAAAATCTACCAGGGCAGCTTTACTTTTGTTGTTGCACTGAAAAAACAAATCTGTTCAATTTGAAGTGAAACATGTTGGTGCTTTTTTTGTAGGAATTTTTCATTTCATACTTCTTATCATCTCTGAACCACCCTGGTTTTGGCTTGTAATTTTGAAAGACTTGTACGCTGTAAAATGAAATTACAGTATTCCTGAGAGTGGCTTGATGGAATGTCGTGATTTTCCCCTACGGAAGGACAAACATGGCTTTATGTCCTCAAATGCTAGAATTCTGGACGATGTTTTAGTACACTTGCCAACACTTAATGTCTTCATATACAGTTCAAAACGGCAATTTTCTTAACCACTTAAAATGATCCTTAAATCCCTAAACCATAGGCTTTTCTGGTGTCACAGTCTGCTTAGGTTTTTCTAGTCATTGTTATTGTTCCTGGTCTCCTTAAAGTTTCTTCTAACAGGTGAGTTTTAAACACCTTACACGTGTAGCGGCGGCCCCACAATTCCACATAGGACTAGGGCACCAGGCAGGCTGCACACACCTCGCTCCGCTCTTCCATACCCCACTTCTCTACTGACTTGTTCGTAATCGTTCAAGAAGTCTATGAAACACTGCACTTTAATCCCAACAGGCGAAATTTATGTTACTTCAAGTCTTCGATTAGAGTAATAAGGTGCACTCCCCTTGAACTTAGGCTAGAAGGCCGGAAGAAACACCAAGTCCCTTTCGGGGATGCTCAAGCCGCCACCGAGGAGTTCTCCGTGACCCCCTGGACCGGTGGGCGTCCACTTGGGCGAGGCTGCGGACCGGATGCCGGCAGGGGGGAGGCGGACTGGCTTGTTGGGACGGGTCCGATGGCCGAAAACTGGGCGAGAGAAAGAGGCGCCCGCGCGTGGGGACCGACCGGACGGGCTGCGTCGCGGGAGCTAGGCTGAAGCCCGAGAAGGACCGGGCTGCGTCCGCCAGGTCACCGGCCCGGCGCCGCCGGAAGAGGCCGCTCGAGTCGGCGGGGCGCGGTCTGATTGCGTCACTACCTGTGCCGCGCTCACTTCCGGGTGCGGGAAGGGGCAGAGATTGGTGCAGCCGGGGAGGAAGGAAAGAGGGTGAGGAGAAACGGTGTCCGAGCGGGCAGGCGCCGGGGACGGCGAGGGTGCTCCGGGCGGCCGGGGGCTGCTGGCCAGGTCGCCCGCCCGCCCTGCACGGGCCGCCCGCCGGGGCCCGCGCGCAGCCCGGCCTGGCCTCCCCGCCGCCGGCCGCGGCGCTCAGCGCCTGTGGTCTGTGTTGCAGGTCTACCCGGAGCCGCGGAGCGAGAGCGAGTGCCTGAGCAACATCCGCGAGTTTCTGCGCGGCTGCGAGGCGTCTCTGCGGCTGGAGGTGAGCGCGGCGGCGGGGCCCGGGGAGGGTCCGGGGCGGCGGGGGCGGGCTCGGCCCGGGCCGCGCTGGGGCCGGGCGTTGCGGGTTCGGACAACGGCCCGCAGGAGGCGGCGCGCGGGCGGCCTCTGGGTAGGGAGGAGAGTGCTTCTTCCAGCTCGAGGTGCGGTGACACAGATTTTCAGCATCCATTCGTCAGATGTGAACCGATTTCTTGGCACCTGCTTTCGCCTAAATGCTGCTTTTACAGATTCTCGTAGGACTCGAGTCCAGGTCTGGGTCAGTCTTCAGAATCCTCAGCAGGTGATCAGACGAAGCCAGGAGGAAATAAAATGGGCCAGAAAAAACTCCTAGCCTCGCTCTTTTCTCTGCTTTTCCTTCCTCACACCAGAAATTCGGTGGTTTTACTGGGTCTGTAGCACTGTTTAGGTTAGAGAATTCATAGTAACCTACATTTGAGTTTTGTAGAACGTCCTTGGGGTCGGTTGTCTTCCCTGTTGCATAATGTTTTATCACTTTACTAAAGGTTGTCTTTTCAAGTCTTTCAGTGGTAGCCCTTTAAGGGCTGTTTCTCTTTAATTTATTTTTTGCAAATGTGATTTTTCTTATTGGGGTAGTGGTTTAGATTCAAACTCTAGCTTTGCTTTTCCTGGGAACTACAGGCTGAAGTGGTTGCAGTTCTGTATTTAAGTCTTGCCCTTTTTTGTTGCCATTTTCCCACTCTTAGCTTTAGTTTTCTTACGTATATCTGCAAACTGAGACAGGTTATGCCAAACTCCTTGCTAACAGTTGGCTGTTCCTGTGATATTAGAGGGGATTATTCATTTGTAGATTCACCCCGATGGGAAATACTTGGGAGGGAGAAATCAATAAAAACCAATAATACAACAGTAGAAAATAATACAAATAAAAGTACAGTATACCAGCATCTCCAGTAGAACCTGTTCTATTTGGATGACTAAACAGAGGTTTCCCTTTCTGAAGGATAGTTTCTTGCTATAGGTATTTTGGGGAAAAAGCTAGAAGTCATCAACTCTGTAACGGAAGATTATATGGAAAGCTTATTTAATTAAAATTAGATTGTAGGAATGGATAAATACCACTTTTTGTTGATTGTAAAGAGGATATTTATTGTTGATAGTATTTCATGTCTATAAGGAAATGCATTACAGGTAAATGAAAGTCCATTGGGGGACAGTCCAAGAAATTTAGAGCTCTTGAAAAAGGGGAAAAGTGGGCAGGGCCTGTGGCTCAAAGGGGTAGGACTACGGCCCCATATGTCGGAGGTGGCGGGTTCAAACCCAGCCCTGGCCAAAAAAAAAAAAAAAAGAAAAAGGGGAAAAGACATTGTTTCTTGAAGTTATTTCACTTTGTTGCATCAGATTTATCATTTTATAATCCAGTTTCCTAATTGGATTGTGATAATGTGCTTTGCTAGTAGTAGTTCTTACTTTGTCTTATTTAGTGGGATTTTATTATCCTTTTTAACTACTGAGTTTATGTCACCATATTTTTGAAATTTAGTTTACACATTAAGATAATGTGACAGTACTTTAAAAGTATTGCTTTAAAGAAATTATGTTAAACTTATTTTTAGTTTTCTGGTTTGTTTTATGCAGCAACTTTTTTTTAATTGAGTTTATTTAAGTTCCTCGAGCAAAGAGTTTGTTCACTAACATATCCCAAGCATCTCGAATAGTTTTTGTCACAGAGTAGGCCTTTAATAAATAACTTGTTACTGATTAAATGAGGTTGAAGTTCTAGTTGATGGTAAGTTCCATTTGACAGAGTGAAATCAGTTTTGACTTATGTTGTGCCATTTTTTAAGAGTAAATACCTCTTTCAGTAAATTTAAAATAGAGGCAAATGTTAGCATTCTTTCAAGCTCAGTATTATATATAAGCCACACTTAAAAACTAATTACCCGGGAGGTAAGGAAAATTTAAAAAGTAAGAAAATAGGACATGTAGAATCTCATAAATTGTTCAGTCACTCTGATTTTTAGGAAGTTAACTCAGTAAACCTGTATCCAACTCTGGCTTCCAGCCTTGCAGTCCATGGACCAAAAGGATAGGGCTGTGTCCTGAAGAGTTTAGCTGGTTGGACCACAGTGCAACAGTTTCTCAGCATTTTTAGAGAAGTGCTTAGTGGGTAAGGGAGGACTGTGCACCTTTGAAATATGTTTTGGCATTTACATGTTTCGTTTTCACAAAATTCTGAAAGGTAGTTGACAAGAAACATTTTGAAATTACAAACATGGAACTTAAAATGGGTAGCTTAAATTCTAGATTTAGCTTTTTTATTGTATAGTTAATAAATGTCCAGGTGCTTTTCTTCTGGGTTTAGTTTTGATTAAATTGTGTTTGTAGCAGACTGGTTTTGTTATAAATATTTTCTTCTTTACTGTCAGTTTAAATTCTCCTCAAATTACTTAAAGGGCAGGAGTTTGTTCTTCATGGTTAACATATCAGTTATTTAGTGCATACACATCTTAATTAGCTGTAGACAGTCAGATATTATCCCCCAAAGCGTTGTTCTGATTATGAAAGGAGTTTTATAAATTAATTTTAAAGGAATATTGAGCAGTCGGCATTTATTGTTAAACTTTGAAAAGCATTATAGGTTTCAAGGTGTAAAACTTTTATATTTGGAAAATGAAATTTTAAATTTGGATAATTTTGTGTTGGGAAGCAGTGCACAACGTAGATGACCTCTTTATGTTCTTTAAACTTTTTCTTTGCTATTCAGCAAATTCTTTTTTGAATTTTTTCTATTAGGACAAAATAAACAGGGCACACAACAATGCCAACTTACCTCTATTTGCATCTCAAAACCACCAAAATAATAATTAATCATAATAAGAATAAGAATGATGGTGATGTGTTTAGGGTTTTGTTTAAGAAACAGTGACTCAGGCAGGCCAGCCAAGGGAGAGGACTTCTTTGCATTTCATTAGGGAGGTCAAGATGATTTCTCTTTTCCAAGTTTTTGCTCTAATTTCTGAATTCTGGTTTACGTGTTATAGCTAGTGTGTGTGCCCACATGCTTGTGTTTGTTTCCTCAAAATCACAATAAATTAGCTTCCAAAATTTTCCTACCCATACAGCATTGTCTAATTAAGCATCTGACAACTAGCAAAAGCAGAGTTTGTGTTCTTAGGAAAACATTATCATAGCTCCGATATGTTTACCAGCTTTTTATTTGAAGATCTAAAGTTCAGGATATAGTTTTTTAAGTGATGTATTAAATTAAACTCAGATTAATAACATGTTTCTGAGATGGTAGCAACAAAATGATTATTCAATACAATATAGCTATGAATATTGACTTAGTTCTGTTTGAAGGAAAGGTGTCTCCTGTTCTTAACAATTGGTTATATTCAGAAATATGTATAAATATATATAATGTATTTTTATGTATATATATAAAATATATGTCTTCAAAAACTTGACAGAAAAGATTAAGTTGGGCATTATTATAAGCTGAGGTATTTATGTTTTGAACTTTCCAGCTCCTCTAAAGTCTAAACTGCAATTATGAAGTGGGAGCTGTCCTTGTCTTATGCCATTCTTCCTCCTGTAGATGTTTTTATAGTCTGGCCCAATCCCTTACCTAGGTGGGATCAACTATTCTTGAAGGAAAGGGAAGATTCTTACAGAGGACCAAGATAGTGTAATATCAATGAGGCTTTTTGTTTAAGAACTGACCGTGGACTCCCATACTGTGTTTGCATCATTGCTGTCAAAAAACAAAACAAACAAAAACAAAACAGATGAAACTGGATGAACCTGTTCTTATAGTTGCCAAAGAGGAATAAAACCAATCTGTCAGGTGAAAGCCAGCCACAGCTCCTTTTCTCATTGGCTGTTTGACCTGATAGGAACGGTACTAATTCAGTTGTTCTTCCTAGCTTCTTGTCACATTAGTGAATACTAAAATTATCTGCTGATTTCAGAATTGCTGTTCATTTATTTAACCATTCTGGAAAAGAGGAAATTGTCCAAAGCTCAGGTGGTTCAGAGAAAAAAATCTGCTCTTTTTCCATCTACATCCTTGGAAATTTTTCTTAGCTTTTTGGTTTCTCAAATCAGTAAAAGTGAAATGTAGCCCAGCTGTTCACATAAAGGTTGCCTCACAATCCAGTTTCTTTTTCTTTTCGTTAATGCATACCTTTTTTCTTAACTGACACGTACTTGCATATGTTTTGGGGTACAGTGTAATGTTACAGTATATGAATGCATTGTGGAATGATTAAATCAAGCTAATTAACATGTCCATCAACTCACTTATTTCTTTGTGGTGAGAAAAATTAAAATCTGTGTCAGTGATTTTGAAATTTGTTACCTTATTAACTATAGGCACCTTTGAGCAGCTGCTGGTGACCAGCATCCCACTCGCCTCTTCCCGAGGTTCAGCTCTAGACTCCGTGTGTGAGTGGGATCCTGTGGTGTTGGTCTCTCTGTGCCTGGCGCATTGCACTTACCAAAATGTCCTTCAGAGTCATCCATGTTGTCACAAATGGCAGGATTTCCTTTTTTAAGCTGAGTAGTATTTCATTATGTATATAAACCACATTTTCTATATTCTTTCATCTGTTGATGGGTATTTAGGTGGACTGTGGTCTGGCTTTGTGCGTGCTGCAGCGATTGCAGAGTGCAAACATCCACGGCCCGATTTCAGTTCTTTTAGATACACACCCAGAAGTGGGACTGTAGCATTATATGGCTATTTCATTTTTAGTATTTTGAGGAATCTCCATACTGTTTTCCAAGTAGTTTACATTCCCACCAGCAGTGTGGGAGGGTTCACTGTTTTCTACACCCTCTCTAGCACCTTCATCCTTTTTATCTTTCTGTAAAGAACACTTCTAACGGGTATGAGAAGGTAGGTCATTGTGATTTTAAATTGCATTTCCCCGTGATAGTGATGTCGAGCATTTTGTTTCACTGATGTTTTGGCCATTTGTATGTTTTTTGATAAGTCTTTTTTAAAGTTGGTTTTCTTGTTATTGTTTGAATTTTTTATGTGTTTTGGATTTTAGCCCCTTATGAGATACATGGTTTACAGTTACTTTCTTCCAATCTGTGGGTTGTCTCTTCATTCTGGTTTTTTTTTTTTTTTTTTTTTTTTTTTTTTGCTGTGCTAGAGCTTTTTAGTTTGGTTAAATGTCATTTGTCTATTTTTGCCTTTGTTGCCTGTGCTTTTGGGATCATAGCCAAGAAATTGGTCAGACCAATGCTGTGGAGCTTTTCTCCTGTTTTCCTCCCTTGATTTATAGTTTCAGGTCTTTGTTTAAATCTTCAGTCCATTTTGAGTTGATTTTTTTTCCGTATCTGAAAAAAATGTATTTTTATAGTGATTTTTTTGTTTTTTATTTATTTATTTTTATTGTTTCAGGTTCATTGAGGGTACAAAGAATTAGGTGCTGCTGATTGCGTTTGTTAGGTAAAGTCCCTCTTTATAATTGTGTCCCGCCCCCCAGAGGTGTGCCATATACTGTAATCCCTGTAACCCTCCTTGAGTTGATTTTTGCATATGGTATGAGGTCAGGTCCAGACTCATTCTTCTGCATGTGGATGCCTAGCTCCCAGCAGTGTTTATTGAAGGCTGTCCTTTTCCCTTTGTGTGTTCTTTGTCAAAGAAGAGTTGACTGTAAATATGTGAACTTAATTCTGTGCTCTCTGTTCTATTCCACTGGTCCGTGTGCCTGTCTCCATCCAGTGCCATTCTGGTTTGGTTACTATAGCTTGCTGTAATGTATTTTGATATCAGCTTGTGTGATGCTTCCAGGTTTGCTCTTTTTGCTTAAGATTGCTTTGGCTGTTTGACGGCTTTTGTGGTTCCATCTGAATTTTAGGATTACTTTTTCTGTTTCTGTGAAGAATGCCATTGGAGTCCTAACAGATTGCATTGAATCTGTAGATCATTTTGGTAGCATGGACATCCTCACTATACAGGTTGAGCATTGCACGTCTGAAAATCAAAACTTGAAATGCTCCAAAGTCTGAAACTTTTTGAGTTCCAGTATGACACTGAAAAGGAATAGTCATTGGAACATTTTTGACTTTTGGCTTTGGGATGCATAACCAGTAGATATAACATACATAGTCTAAAATCTGAAATGCAAAACACTCTGGTCCCATGCGTCTTGGACAAGGGATATTCAGCCTGTATCACTTGCCAGGAATGTGTGTGTGATGCTGAGCAGCTGGAAGTAGGCCTGTGCAAGCGCTGAGCGGCTGGCTTGGCATACTCACACTGGTGCTTGCAGCACACTCTCCTGTCTTGACTTAGCTACCGCGGATATGAAGTGTCTGCTTCAGGGAGGCAACATCGTGTAGGGGCCTGAATCTCTTTGCTGGGCTGCTGTCCTGCACTGCTACTCGCTAGCTGTGCCATCTGCAAAATGGGAATAATAATCATACCTGCTCTTTGTATTTGTTGTGAGTTAGTGTAAGGCACAAGGAATAGTGTGAGGGCTGTGTTGATGATAGCTGTTGTTATCGTAGTCACCATCATTCTTATTTGTAGTTTGAGCCACGTTGTTTGTTTACTTTTTAAATTCTTATTCAGTCATCCATATTCATTATATGAAAATGAAAACTTGTGTAATGCTAATGCTACCATCTAGAGATAACCAATGTTGAAATCAGTGTTTCTTTTTTGATCTTTTTAACCATTGTACATTGTGAATATACTTAAAAATGTCCATGACTTTATTGTATACATCATATATATATATATATATTTTTTTTTTTTTGCAGTTTTTGGCTGGGGCTGGGTTTGAACTAAATACCCATCATAAAATAGTGACACTGAGAGTTTAAATGCACTGGACTTTTTTTTCTTTTTGAGGTAGTCTCTGTTGCCAGGCTAGAGTGCTGTAGTGGCATTGTAGCTCAAGGCAACCTCAAACTCCTGGGCTCATAGAGTTCTCTTTCCTCAGCCTCCCTAGTAGCTGGGACTACAGGTATGTGCCACAACAGCTAAATTTCCTTTTTTTTTTTTGGAGATAAGAGTCTCACTACGTTGCCCTCAGTAGAGTGCTATGGTGTTATTGTGCCCAGATCTTGAAATCACCCACAAAGACCACCAAGGAGCCGAGTCCGATGCAAAAGCAGAAGAGCCATTTATTCACAGACTAGTCTGGGCTTCTTGTTCCTGGCACGGCAGGAGGAGGGCCGAGAAGCCCCGTCTGCAGAGCCAAGAGCAGTTTTAAGGATACAGAAAAGAAAAGGGGGGTGTAATGGGGGCTTAGGGACCTAAACAATGTTTAAGTTAGGCTAATTGCTTAGGGGAAAGATTTACTACTACCAGGGATTTATCACTTGGGGCCGACACACTGGAGCCGGGGGTGGGAGAGGAAGCAGGTGGCCTATCACCTTTGGTAAGCAAGCAGGTTGCCTATCACCTTTGGTATGCAGCTGCAGCTGCAAATTGAAGGCTGCAGGGCAAAGTGGGGTCAGTGAAGGCTGTGAGACAAAATGGAGTTAGTTTTA
>CAUYPK010065333.1:0-12852 GCA_963574355.1 Loris lydekkerianus
TTACAAGGGTACATGTGAAACTTAGTAAATGTAGAATGTAAATGTCTTAACACAATAACTAAGAAAATGCCAGGAAGGCTATGTTAACCAGTGTGATGAAAATGTGTCAAACGGTCTATAAAACCAGTGTATGGTGTCCCATGATTGCAATAATGTACACAGCTATGATTTAATAACAATAATAAAAAAGAGTAAGTATTTCAGCATAAGGGCAGAGCTGAGATAGAAAAGGTAGTTTCATGAGCTCCAACTTCTCAGGAGTGAGAAATTAGGATTTGAGCTTCCTGCAGGGATGGGCTTTCATTGAGGAGTAGAGAGGATTCACGGGACTGCAGGGGACTGTACGATCACTTGGTCTCACTTCTACAATGCCATGCCAAGAAAATAAGACTAAAGCATTGGCATTAAGGGCTTGGAAATGCAGAGAATTAAAGGCAACTTCTACCTATCAATCCTTCAATGCTAAGAAAAAATACTGACGTTCTTTAGCACACTCAGTCCTAAGTGAAACTTGATGGTTTTGATCAATAAAATAAAAACAAAATTGTAAACCAATTTCCTTCCAGAAGACCTAGAGAACCCCAGGAAAATTAAAGAATATCTATGGTATGTCATTAAAACTTTGTGTCTGTACCAACTGATTGTTTCATAAACTTTCATCAGAAATGTTCTTGGCCAAAATTATTGAAAAACATTTTTTGCAAGGACAAATCAGTGTATGGGGGCTCTGAGGAAGTTGTAATATATAAAATGTTTCAGCCCTTATTAATTAAAGTAACATTAGATTGATTTATTTTCAGAGTCATTAAGGATGTTTATGGGAAGTTTGAATTTGCATAATATTTGCATTTGTCCTACCTGCCTGTCAGTCATTTGCATTCACAAGACTGTAGTGCAAGAACTGTGAAAGATTAGATTACACCTTGTCTCATCAGCAGACTCTGAAAGTCGTGTGAATGGCATATTTAGTGAAAGTTAAAACTCAACTTTGGGAGGGATAAAAATAACCATGACATCATGACTCCCACCTGCCACCACCCCACTTTCAAAACAGCTGTGGAGAGGCCACAGCTCCCATCTTTAGAAACGCAAACAAAACATGAACAACTTCCTGTTGTGGCCTAGGAAGAAAATCTGACTAACCCAAATAAGAGCGTGATTCTAGGACACTGGGTGGGGTGAGATAAAAGACTTCATATTTTCTTTGTGGTGTTTTATACATTTATTGCTTCAATAAAATTTTATGATAAAATATTATGTTTGGAAATTCAATAAAGAACAATAAAAGAAAAGAATAACCCATAAGCCAATCTCTCAGAGATAACCTCTGTTGACATTTTGCTATGATGTCTTGATTTGTTCTAAAAGAGTTGAGATCCAGGGCACAGCTTAGACAATCTGATGGTTAAGGCATTCACTACATGAATACGTTTTTCTTTCCTTACTATTGCGATCTGTGTTTTCCAGCTTTTCCTTCTGATGATGATTATAAACCTGTTAGAACTGAATACTATGTTTTGTCCAAAATAATTCCACAGCCTTGGGTAGAGGAGCTATGCCTTATTTGGGTGATCTCTTCAACCTTTCCATCCTATCTGATAACTCATTCTGGAAGGAAAAAAACTCACAGTACAGAAGTTTCTCAATTGCTGTTTGTCTTTAAGTGCAACTCGTTAACCTTGCTTTCCTCTTCTCTGTTCCTTCTCTTCTCTTTCCTCTTCCCCTTGTTCGTCAATTTCTATTCTTCTCTGTTTCAGCAAAACAATCTCTGTCAAGGTAATTGATGATGAGGAGTATGAGAAAAACAAGACCTTCTTCCTTGAGATTGGAGAGCCCCGCCTGGTGGAGATGAGTGAGAAGAAAGGTGGGGGAGCTGCTCCAGGGCTGAGCCCAACAGCTTCTGCTGGCCAGTGCCACCCCTGGATGCCTGCAGTCTTCAGAACATGACTTGCGATGCACACATCCCTCCACCTGTGTAACAGGGCATAGATCTCGTGCTGGGTCACAGCAGGCAGGGCGGTAGCTGCGTGGGCCAGTTCTGGCCACGCTGCACATTAGAGTCTGAGAGATTGATTTTCTGGGCAGTCAATCAAACCCTAATTTCTGGAAAAGTTGGTGCAGACACCATGCAATGCGCAAAAGAAGCAAACATTTTGATTTTTCTTCCTAATGTGGGGGGTACTTCCTGACTGCTAGCCAAAGCAGGGAGAATTGGTGAAAGTGGCAAATCGGCAAAGAAAACGTAAAGGTGGCCAGCCGAGAGTAGCCAAGATGCCCTTTTACATACTGCAGGAGGCCCATGTGCTGCCGGCTCTCCCTCCATAACATCACAGTAACATTCAGCGTGGTGGACACCAAGAGCATGAGCATGTGACTCCAACCATTGTTTTGCCTTTGTCTTGTGTTCCCACAGGAAGATCATTACCATTAGAATATTTGACCATGAGGAATATGAGAAAGAGTGCAGTTTCTCCCTTGTGCTTGAGGAACCAATATGGATAAGAAGAGGAATGAAAGGTGTGAGAGTATACAAAGACATACCAGCGAGAAATTGTACTCTTCTCTCTCCGTGTCTCCTTACTCTCACACTGAACTCTCTCCTCTTCCTCAGCTTCCCAGTACTACACTCCATTGCCTTCAAAGCTTTAGCCTTTCATTCCCTTCCCCGATTGAAAAGTGCACCAAGCAATGCCCATTCTCTTCAGAAATGCCAACTAACCTTGACTGCAACCCAATTTAATAATATTAGGAAGATACTTTGCAATTCAGAAATGATAATATAGTCTTTCACGGCTCAGGGCTCATTCTAAAATGCTGCTCCAAGTGTTAAATTTCCCCTAAAATGTTAGTGATAAAGACTACTTAATATCTTTTCAATCACTCATCAATAAAGCTGGAAGGAAAACACCTACTTAATACTTACTTGCAGTAGGAGATGAGTCTGAAAGCAACTGGTAGGGAATTTCAAGGCATTCAATAATTAGGCTTCTTTATCCAGTTAAACAAATTAATAAGAATAAAAATCCTTAACAAGTATGCTCAAGAGTCCAGTACTCACATTGGTATGATGTTTTTCATACTATCAAACATGGCATTTTTTAAAATGGTCCCCTTTATGTGAAACCATAACAATTTTCTGTAGTTAGAAAGGTATTCAGTAAGACATTAACCCATATTGAAAGCCTTTCCAGCCTCATGCTTCAAAATCTTTTGATCCTGATAGAAGTAAATTTTTAACACGCATGGTAAAAAGAAAAAAATAAAAGCAGTATCCTTACAACTAGATTTTGTTGATTTATACTTACGTTTTTAGAATATTAGGACAAATAAGCCAATTTTCCTTCCTATCTTTAATTTCTAATCTATGATATATGGCCTATATGATAATCGCTTTTACTATGTGCATATGGACAATTGGTGAAAGTGGTGATATGTACCACTATGAAAGAAATTTATACTTTTATATGTGGGGCAGGAAATACAATATATAGGATAAATTCCTACATAGACCCAACATTTGGGAAAATTTAATCCCGCATTTATGAGAACTCACCTACCTCATAATCCATCAGAAGATAAAAAAGAATGTCCCTGACTTAATCAAGTTCAAAATGACAATAGCCTTGGGAATGATAATGAAAGGAACACTGGGGACCCATTTTATTTATTTATTTATTTATTTTTCTTTTTTTGTTGTTTGTTTTTGGGCAGGGGACCCATTTTAATGCAGGCTATTTAATATGCTCCA
The DNA here is from genome assembly GCA_963574355.1 of Loris lydekkerianus. Taxonomy (NCBI): domain Eukaryota; kingdom Metazoa; phylum Chordata; class Mammalia; order Primates; family Lorisidae; genus Loris; species Loris lydekkerianus. The sequence continues at coordinate 3,749 of CAUYPK010065333.1, forward strand.
TAGACAGCAGACAGAAGGAAAAGAGACCAGAAAATTGCACTGATTTTGTACAAAGATGGGATCAAAAATGCCTCATTAACATACAGGAAAAAGCATTTACTTCTAAATATATTCCTCTTTTAACTCAAGGAAAAGAATCTTGGATACAGCTCTTTCATTTGTCCTTTTAGTAAAGTATGCCCTCATGTAAGAATAAATTAAAATTCCTCAATAGCACTATCCAGTCTGGTACCCACCAAGTGGGTTCTTGTCACTGAAAGTAAATTACTGACTTGTTTTTAAAAGTATCCTTTAATGTCACTATCATTGGAAAGAAAACTAGGCCTAGAACAGTGACTATAGCACTCCCATCTACAACTCAGGAGGTAATTTATTTGATGCAGTTAGCCAAGTTGCTTTTACTAGAATTAAGTGCTGCAGACAGTCTGGGTTTAAAGCCATAACCTGGAAGACAAATCATGTACATCTCCCTCCTTGCCCCTGTCAGTTTCATGGAATTACATATCCACGAGATTCCAGTTATCTAATGATATGCAGAAATCTCAAGTAAGGAGACAAATAAGCATTAATTCCTGGGACTATTAAACGTGAAGGATTTAAAAAACATCAATTCTTGGTGGCCAAAAATTATCCAAATAGAACATTCTGAGAGAAAGATTTACCACGAGCCAAAGTCCCCTCCCATACAAGGCAGCCAAAGTAGAATTCCCAGGATATTTCATCAGTTCACATTGAATCCAATGTACAATACCAGGATCCCGGGTGATTTAAGACTTCCACATGTTGGATTGAATAAATCAGGGTGATATTTAGAGAGGAAGACTCACTTAAATCAAGTTAAGAATTAATTTCATACAGTGTTTTTCCTGCATTTGGCAAACTAGATAAATACGCTATGTGTAAATATACATAGTGAAATGTCTTATTAAATATAAAGAAATGAGATATATGGTTACATGTATGTGTATGTACTCAATCACACACATTTGCAGAAATACCTGTTGGAATCGCTGATTTTGAAATATTCCCAATGCCACATTTCCTTGGGGTGCACCAATTCTTATAGCAGTGGCTCCCTAGCACGCTAATCAGATCCGCCTGGATTTCTTTCTGCTGATATTCCTCTTACTTTCATTATTCATCTGGTCTCTTATTCTGTGTTTGTCTTTGTCTGTTTCCTTCACAGCCCTGTTATTGAATGAGCTTGGTAAGCATTTCATTTCTTGCATTTCCTTCCCATTTTTCTAGGTTATTTTCCATTTCTGTCAGGTGATATAGTAGCTCTCTGACTTTTATATCTATTGATTGGCTAGCACAATTGTCGTTCAGGGCTATTGGCCTCATTTTTGCTAAGGTCACACAGTTTATGTTACATTTTGAATTTAGTATAACCTTTTAAACTATCAGGGCTTTCTCAGGTATGCACAAGAGTTCTTTGTGCACTAAATCCTGTAATCTTAAAAGAGTGATTAGAGATTCAGTCATGAATGGATTTGCTTCCCTGTTCTTCTTAACTGTAAATAGAATTGGGCAAGCTTTTGTACCTTGGGTGGGTAAATGATGTCACTGGCATTTGTTAGAGTGTAAGTTAAATTGTAACAATTGTTTTTCTTTTTCTTTTTTAGGTGGCTTCACAATAACAGGTATGAATTTTTAAAGTCTAGTGCTAATTTTAGTTTTGCTGTCTGTTCTCACTCACCATATGTTGTTACATACTTAAAAATCATTTCTCATTTTTATTTGCTTTTAATGAAGGAAAATGCCTGTATGGTAAGACAGTTTTTGAAACTTTTTCCTTATTTTTCCCCCAAATATCCTATAAAATCCAACCAAATGCTATTACATAATCTTCATTAACATTTAACTTCAGCAATGCTTGTTGCTGGTTTTACACATTTAACGTTTTACAAATTAACAGTGTGTGTGTTGTGTTTATTAGTAAGCAATTCATGTGGAGAAACTGTAATTGTTCACATTTTGACACTGGCCGATTTACGAATGTTTATATGACACTGATGATGTTCAGTACCCTGATAGATGCTACAAAGAGTACCAGAGTAAATAAGACACAATTGCTGGCCTCAAAGAAACGCAGGAGCTACCATCCCAAACTGCTCTATGGCCCATGCTCAGGATCCTAGTAACAGATAATGCCATGTTGGGAGAGGACAGACAAGTCTCTCTCCCTCATCCCTCCACTCCAGTATGAGCCATATTGGAGACTTGGGTTTAGTAGTAATACCATGGTAATGAGTAATATTTCTGCCACTTCACGTGCATTTCATTGTGCTCTATAAAAATTCAAGATGCCAATAGTTTAAAACCCCTAAATTCAGAAGGGTACTCAGCTTGTGTTGATGAGAGTTGTGTTATTTAGCACAACTCTAAAGCTATTTTCTTGTGTACAAAATGAAGATACTTCCTTACAGCACCCTCTTTAACCACATATGTCTTCTCACCGTTTCAGAGTACTCTGTGCAGGTTTACACAGGGCAATAAACATTCAAACAGTTGCTCTGATTGGCCTGAGCTGCAGATGGAAGATGTCTCTAATGGCCTACGTTCTAGGCCGCTATAGAGCAATTTCCAATACATTGTGCCAATATCAAAATTTTCCAATATATTGTACAGATATCAAAATTTTAAAGTCTGAGATCTGAACAAAAATATCTAGAAGAAAATATTTCTAAAATTTCTAATAATGAAAATGCCATGGCAGAAGTTGGGAGTAAACCTGTTAGTGTAAACTCACGAACAAATAGTTCCAACATAATTCCGTCCAAAGTGGAATTTTCTAAATATGGGCAATTGCACATGGGCTGTTGCTATCTACTGCTTCTCTCAAGACACAACATTTAATGACAAAATGACTAACAGACTCTCAGAGACACAGAAATTGAAAAAGATAAAAATGTTAATGGGAACAAGTCCTTAGATTGGATTTTCAAAATGTGATATATCTGAAGCTTTCCCGGATCATATCTGCCCAATTCTGCACCACACCAGGGAAGATTATTTTTTAATACAAGCATATGCAAGAAAATACATTTAAAAAACAACTTTCAACTTATTTTTTTCATTCCATCATTTTAACTCATTGAAGTCTTATTATGAAATTCTGATTCTGTCACCCGAGGATCAATAAGTTATCCTTGAGAGATTTCAGAAAGGTTGAAACTTGGCAAGCCAGCCTTCATTTAAGTCATTATTAATTTAAGGTCAACTATCATGGAATAGTTTACTACCTAGCAGCACCTGTGCAGCCTGATAAACCTTAACAAAAAAGATATTTGTCGGTAGAATGCCTTATTAACATATACCAATGGGTTTGGATATCTTTCTATTTTTGTTATCACTGCATTGCATATGTCCAGATTTTTTTTTTAAGGCCTTCCTTCTTTCTTCCCTTTTATTATCTCAGGTAATGGGATCCTAGTTTTCTTTTCTCAGAAATTCTTCATATCAAGTTCTATAGTATCCAATTAGTAATGTGTCACATTTCTGACCTTGACTATATATCTTGCTTCCAAGATAACAGATTCATTTCCTCCAAAGTTTCTATCATTTCGTGTAGTTCAGAGTTCTTCCTTATGGATGAAACTTTGATCTGAAATAGCAATTTTTCTATTGTTACCACCTCTTCTCAAGACTTGAAACTGATGCAGTTAGAAACACGAGAATGTTCCAGAACTCTCTGGGAATTTCTGCATTGGCTTGTCCATTTCTGCTTTCCTAAAAGCTGTCTCACTTTATTGACCTTCCTCCTGAATAAGTCTACAATGCCCAGGATCTGCCCTCTACTGATGTTCCCAAGGAAAGTTCTAAAACTTAGGTCTACACAGTGAAAAGCATCTTTAAGCCCTAAAGAGCTTTCCTTTGAAGTCAGTTTGAGGCTTTGAAGTCAAGGCTTTGGGATGCAGGGGCAGCAGAGAAGAATTCATCTAGCCCTTGGACTCTGCCTGAAGCTTTCATTTACATTAACCTGTGCGGCTGAGTGTGAAAATCTAAATTTGAAGTAGGATATATGGAAATTGAAAAGCCATTTTATCCACAGCCTAATACCAGTATTTCAGAGATCTCATTAGTGATGGACATTAAGTTCTAAAGGTGCTTTCAGAATTTGCAAATCTTTATCTGCTGTTTCTAGACCTTACCTCACTGAAGGGCCCTTTGGACCTATGATCTCATTTCCCCTTGACCTTCCAGTCATATGACATGATCACACCCTATATATTATAGCTAATTAAGAGTTTGTAAAAGATTTCTTATTCATTATATCATTTTATTACCAATTTTATGGAGTAAGACTTTATTGGTCTCACTTAGAAGGGGGGAGGAAATAAAGATTCAAAGGAATTAATCACTCTAACCCAGATCACCCATCCATGGACTCAGCCAGGCCCTCTGTTTTTATGTCCATGGCCACAGGATGATGATTGTACCCCAACACTGTCCGATTTCCTCCCCTCAACCCCCCTTTTTAAACTATATCATGAAAGTTCACACTGAACCCCTTTTCAATCCAAAGCCTAGTATGTCTCATAAATGCCATCATTGTGGAGTCTAGACAAATGAAAAATAAGGAGGATGCTGAAAAAAAAGGAAAATAAAGCATGTAAAAGTGGTCATTTTGGCTGGGTGCAGTGGCTCTGCCTATAATCCTAGTACTTTTGGAGGCTGAGGTAGGAGGATCACTTGAGGCCAGAAGTTCCAGGCTATGGTGAACAATGATCACACCACTGCACTCCAGCCCAGGTGATGAGGACTTATCTGCAAAAAAAGTAAAATAAAGTAAATGGATATTTGAATAAATTAAGTATTGTAGCTCAATATGGAGAGGAAAAAGTATGTTTGATTCCCCAGATTTCTAAGACATGCAGCTATAGAGTTCTCCAATAAAATAAAATCGCGTAACAGTCAATCTACCTCTTTAATATTACTCCTCCAATCATATTATGTTCATCATATAGTGGACTCAATAAAGCACATGACTTTTCAAGGAATCCAAACCATAACCATTATGAGAGTTGAAAACATAGGTTAGAGGAGCAGAGCCCCTTTACATTCTATTTCACTTTACAGTTGGGAAAAATGAAACTCAGAGAACAGAAAGAGGCCTTGACCAAGTTTTAGACATATGGCAGAGTTGGCACTGAGTCCCACGTTTCATGATTCCAAGGCCAGTAATGGGTGGCTCTTGGTAGAAGCAAACAACAATTGAAGCTGGAAGTCGATTGAACTAGGAGTTCAGTGAAACCCTAGGCCTGGTTAATCCAAACAATTGTTGTGATGATGGCTTATTCTTGCAAAACCTGCAAGTGTATGTAGCATTCTCCCCTTTAGACTGCCCAAAGAATAAATAAATGTAAACAGTTCTCAGATGTTATGTTACTTGACCTGCAGACAAACCTATGACGTAGAACAGGTACTATAATCCTCATTTTCCTTGTGGGCTTCTCCCTCTCAAGATTCAATAAATGTGGAGAAATAGCCCACTCAAGGCTATGTTCTTGGCTTTAATAGGTTCAAAACTGGTACATCTGTCACTACACCAAGGGCTTTCTGTTGTTCCATGATGCCTCTGGAGGAAATAACTTGCAGAACCTGGATATCCCATTTCAGACACCTGAACAATTTGGCTGTACTTCCTACCATAAGTCATGGGGTTCAACAACATAGTGTGATCTGGCTCATGGAACACCTGCCCCATCTCTGGGAAGTGACCTCCATTGTCACCTCCACCAGAGTTCCCTTCTGTAACCTGTGACCTAATATAGGGGTAACCTATATGCACTCAGTCCCCCAACTAACGTTGCTTGTGATGTGTGCCTCTGGGTGTGATGTTTACCATGCTAACCTCACAGAGCTCTGACAGCAAACCAGTGCAATCCATTCTACTGATTTTCTTCCTGTCCTTTTGCTAGGCCAACCTGTCTTCAGGAAAGTTCACGCTAGAGAACATCCGATTCCCTCTACTATAATCACCTTTTCAGGTACTCATTTCCTCATGCTCCTTGAAAAATCACAGCCTTCAAATATATTCTTTAACTCTTAAAGACATTAAGGTTGTGCATTTTCACTTTGTCTCCTCTAAAACATTGCTAAATAATGCTGTGGCTTCTCTGGCAGCTGGGGGTGCGGTGTGGTGGACGGCAACAAACCTAACCACATGGGGCAGAACAGGAGGCCCTGTGGAAGGGAGGGGGGCCGCATGGACCTAAAGAGAAAATTGATCCAATGGCTTCTCCCTCACACATTTCAATGCATTCCAGATTTCATGCAAGTGTATCTTCTCACTCATGAATTTGTCATCTCACGTATAATGAAGTTTCTTTAAAAGTTGAGCTTCCTTTCTCCCAAAGCCTGCACATCCCGCCTCCAGGAACCATGACTTTAACCAGAGATGCCCAGGAGGACGAGGAGATTTTCTCTTTAATCCCATTACCTGTCTCTGGGCGATGGCAGTCTGAACACTTCTGCCTGACCCAGTGGAACTTTCCTCATCCTCACACCTACTACCCCTGTTCAATAATCATGATACTCAGGCCTGACTCTAGAGTTGTTCCTGAATATTCCTCATAGAAATAAATGTACCAGTTTCCTTAGGCTCCAATCAGAGAGGTTACCCAGGTGCTGAAAACTGTCTAAGAGATCTCTGCTTTCAGATGTGTCAGCACAGTTCCCACGGAAGGATCAAAAGAATCTTGAGCAAATTGTCCCACCGCTGGCTTCAGACCTTTTAGTTTGGATTAAAAAGTTGTGACCACGTTAAAGAATAGCAGCAGTAGCTTCTTAGGTACAGATCTCAATACTGAGATAGCCCTGTGGGTCGCATTGTTTTCTAATGCGAGAGTTCCCACTCTCAGCCCTTCCTCTCTCCCAGAGATGCTGCTTTAACCTGCAGCCTGAACCAGACAGCATTAGAAACAGCTTCTTCAAGATTCTGTTTTTCCCAGACTCCGGGTACCTTTTAGCTTTTATCATTTGTTGCTGGCTGAAAAATCAATTACTCAGGAGAAGAGAGATTGCCCACTAGAGGTTTTCTTACAGGATTGTTTTAAGTCCTGTCAAGACTGATTTTAACAGCGGCTGTTAATCATGCATTTGATCTTTAAGATGCTTTGCTTGATTAAGACTATGATGTTATGTAATTTTGTTTCTAACTTCTCAATAAAATATTGTGAGGTTTAAAAGTATACACACACACATATGTGCACGCATATAGAGAGAGATAAATCATCTGAGAAATAAAACTAAAACAACAGGTTATCACTCTGTATAAGTAAGGAAATAAAAGTGACCTCAGCCATAGTAGAAGGATCTACTTTTGACACAACGCTCACAGTGAAAGGGAAACGAACAGTAAATGATCAGAATTTTTTTTTAAATGTGTTAAACTATTCCCTATTCAGTAAAATGTGTCCAAAGAGAGGACACTCAAATATACTTATATGCTCAGCTCTCATTTTCCGCAGTATAAAAAAATCTAGATCACAAATGCTAATTCCTTAATATCATTGTAGAGCAATAACAGGGTCTGTCCAGTTGCCATCTCTCAGTTACATTTAAGTTCATGATCTTAACTAAGTAAAAATAGCCCTGCCCCTCCTATGACTCTGTGCCGTTGTACTTTGGCACCTCTCAGCCTGGAATCCTCCTGTTCACCCCACCACCTGCTAGCCATCCTTACCATCACCCTCACCCAGTGAGCTTTTATATATTCTTCAAGGCCCATTTCAAATAGCTCCTCCTTGCAGAAGCCTTCCCCGAAGGCAGAAGCCTTGCTCAGGTGGAGTCAGATTCTCACCTCACCCGGGTCCCTCAGCCCTTGCTGTGTCTCTGTTTGTCTAAGTGCCTCTCTTGCCATTAGACACTGAGTTTCTAGAAAGTGGAGGATGGCCTGAGAGAATGATAGCTCTGCTGACATGGAGTAGACATGTTCTCAGTGAATAAAGGATCCTTTTTTATTGATAGAGCAAATAGGAGGCTTTGCTAACAGTGAGTTGGAGAGTCACACAACAAACACCAGGTACTTAGTTATATTCCAAATGTTCTAACAGGCCCTAGGGCATGTGAGGGCAGTTCCCAGTACAAGGAGGCATGCCAGTCTATCTCAGCAAGTTCACATGCTGGGTATTATTTAATAGTATGTCAAGGTAATTTATTGAGACAAAATATTAATAAATAAATAAAATAAAAACAGTATAGGAGAGTGTCCATGTTCGATACACATGATGAAAATTAAAAATTAATTTTAGGTTAGAGTGGCAGTTTCTAAATCCCTAATCATTAATCAGGAGATATTTAATGCAAAAAGAGGAAAGGTTTTGAGAGTAGAATTTAACCAGATGTTGATAACAAAGCTTTTCCAGGTGGAGACGCAAAGGAATAAACGTGTGATTAAGAAATTCAGGTCAGTTTGGAGCAAGAGTATAGCAAGTGACAGAAACGAGGCACCTTATTTTTATTTAGGTGAGGCACCTTATTTTTATTTAGGTTTGTGTGAAAACTATTAAAACAGTGATATTTGTCATTCATGTACCTTCTTTATGATTTTTGCTTTGGCTGCATACCAACCATATTATTCACGTAATTATTTGTGAAATTGCCTCATATGTTTACTTACTATGTTCATTTTTAAAAGAAAACTTTTAAGTCATGAACATAAGTAAAACTGAAATTTTTTTTTAAATGGAAAAAAGTTAAATAAATTCTATTAATAGCTAGATACTATCAAATCCTGTATACCTAAGAACTTTATTCTCTATCTTAAAATAGTCAAAACCTTCCAATTCCATATATTTAATTCCATGTGCCAAAGCATTTTCATTTTGTGAAATGCTGCATTAACCAATGCTGCCACATCACCTTTCTTTCATAATTTCTCCATTTTTTCTACTTAAATTGCCTTAAATTCCGTTAAAGAAAACTTATCATTTAGAAGTAAACTTCAGAAAAGAAGGCTATAATTCAGGGGTGGCGAACAAGTTCGACTACGCGCTCGGAGATCGCTCCTCAGAGGTCCCTCCTCAGAAGCAGCATAACAAAATCCAAACTTGGCAAAGAGCCACAGTATACAAAATAATGATAAGAGGCAAAGAGCC
>CAUYPK010065336.1:0-26618 GCA_963574355.1 Loris lydekkerianus
TAGTGCAACTTCCCGAGCCTGACTAGAAGTAGATCCATCGAGCTACTTCCACATAGCAATGACTCAGCAAGGCCCGGCCTGAAACTGCCTCTACCTAGATACAGCCAATGTGGTACCATGCCACTGGCCCGACCCTGTCACTCACCTCTTCCCCCGCCTTCTTTTCCTGCCCCTTCCCCACACTCTATATAAGCAGCTGCTTGATGTGATAAAGTTGAGTTCCTGCTTTAAAAAAAATAAATAAAATTAAAAAAAAATAAAAAAATAAAAAGAAGTGGATCTCTCATACACAGCTGGTGGGCGTGGAAAATGCTGCAACTATTTTGGAACATAGTTAGGCAGTTTTTAAAAGAGTTTTCATTAAACTGCCAAACTATTTAGGTTCTCTACTTCTAGACATTTATCCAAAAGGAATGAATGCATATGTTTATACAGAGACTTACAAACAAGTATCCATATTTATTTACAGTAGCCTTAGACTTATGACAATCCAAATGTCATCCATAGTCCAATGGAGAAACAATTTGGGATATCCATGATGGAATACTACTGCATTATCAAAAAGACACACATACTCACACACAGGGTTATCAGAAAGGGTTATCAAAAGGACACACACACACACACTCACAAGAACTTCTGTGAGTTGAACACCCAAGGGACTGTAACAAACTGGTCAACATAGGGAGGTGGTCAACATAAGGAACTAGGCCTGCTGTACTGATATGTACAAGTGGGGCATGTCCAGTCTATGAAAATTAAGTCAGTTTAAGAAGGTGGTCAATGTATGGAAGGGTTCTCAATGAAGTTTCTACTGTGCATGAGTGTGTGTGTGTATAAACGTGTGTGTGTGTGTGTTTGTATAAATGTGTGTGGGTGTGTTTTATAACATAAAGACATATATATATATGAAGAGATTTACTATTAAGGTATTGACTCGTGAGATAAGGGAGAGTGAGAAGTCCTACAATTTGCCTTCCTCAAGCTGGAGATGCAGGAAAGCTGGTGGTGTGATTCCCAGGCTCGCAAGGAAGAGAGCTGATGATACAGATTCCTGTCTCCACCTGAAGGCCTGAAAACCAGAGGCTGTGGAAGGTCAGTGGTTAGGCACAGTTAATCCAACCTTCTTCTCCCTTTTTATTCTGGTCAGGCTCTTAACAAATCCATCTCAAAAAGGTGGATGATGCCCACGTACTTCAGGGAAGATCATCTGCTTTACACAGTCCACCAACTAAATTGCTTACGTGTACATTTGCTGGAAACACCTTCACAGACACACACAGAGACAAGTTTTAAGCAGCTATCTAAGCATAGATCCCACCAGGTTGAAACATAACATTAACCAGCGGTAAGACTAATGAGCTATTGAAAAGTAGCATGGATAAATTCCCAAATACTTACGCCAAAGGAAAGAAGCCATAGAACCAGAATATTTGTATGATTATCTATACCTGAATCTTATAAAATACAGATTAGTCCATAATGACAAGCAACAGAGGTGAGATGGCACAGGGGAGCAGGAGGAGAGGATGGAGAGAGAGATTACATGGGGCATGCGGACCCTTCCTGAGGGCTGATGGATATGTTCACCATCTTGATTTTAATAAGGGTTTCAAGAATCTATCTATGTATCTAAATATATAATCATATGTCTTCAAACTTAAATGTGTTTATATTAAAATATTAGTTTACTATATGTTAATTATATGATAATGAAGCTGCTGAAACAAAATTAAACTAACAAAAAGCATATGGGGCTTAAATTTTATGCTTCATTAAATATTAACATCCCAAAGAGTAAGCTTTTAAGGTTTTAATTATATGCAAATAAACAGTGAATAAACAGTGATGATATCATGGTTTAATTGTAGACATGAAAACTCAGATGTGGCAAACTCAATCCCTAACTTAGTGAGTTAATTACAAACATTATGCTGTTTGAGTGTAGTCATTCAATTATTATTCATCTTTGTCATTTTGCCAAACACCATACTTTTAGTGATATTTTTAAAAAAATTATGTGTAGCTTTTTATTTTGTGGGGTGATCCAGGATTTCCTCTCTCTGGGTGTTTGTTTTTTGGTGTTTCCACCCTCCCCACCTTCCCAGTTCTTCCCATAAACACACAAATAACAAAATAAGGGCAGATAGGTTTGCAATCTGAATGGTCAGATTCCATGATGTGATTACTATATATACTTGAGTATAAGCCGAGTTTTTTCGGCACAAAACCCCGAACTCGGCACAAATTTTGTGCCGAAAAAACTCGGCTCATACTCGAGTATATACAGTATATTTCCTTTTACTCCTGGGCATAGCTACTGATCCTTAAATATAAAAGCCCAGGTAAAATGCTTTATCTTGCACTTGCAGGTGAAAAGCACACAGAGGCTGGCTTGAATGCACCTCTCTCCTAAGTTCTGCTAAGGTTTCTGACAAGGCCTGCCCTCTGACACAAGTCTGCCTAGATATCTCTGGGTTTTAACATAGCCACAAGTGAAATGATGAGGGTCATTGAGCTAGGTATCACTTTACTCATAGACTGCTAAGCTAATACCATGTGGCCAGGTCTCTAGAATCTGCACTGGTGGAGGGGTGATTAAAAAAATGGTACTTCAATCACTTGTCTGGTTTACCTTGGATGTACTCCTTCACTTGGGAATTCCACGAAGTGGCTTTGAAGAAGGCAATTGGTGAATGCTAGTAATTCAAAGATTGCATGCTACTATAATAACAGCTGTAAGAATAGAAAACTTACTCTAACATTTTAACTAGGAGATTAACTGAATTGTGATTTTTTTTTCCTAATACAGCCATGTTTTAGTCCCATTTAAATGAATATAATCAGCTTTTATCGTTTAAGTAAATGTTCTATTAAACATTTGCCTTAAACATGTGGTGTCTCCCCACCCCTGCCATAACATCAGGTATAAAACTGTTTTATATAGGAATTATGATAGCTATGTAGTTATATTTCTTGCTCCATCAAATAGACAGTAAACTACAATGACAAGAAGATAATTATTTATCTTTATAAATCTTGTGTTTAGTGCAAGATCTGGTACATAGTAGGTATTTATTCACTGAATAGATAAATACCCTTGCACTCAATGCTGGAAAGGTTATGACAGAGCTGATATTTCTATGTTGCTCCTATCAAAAACTGTAGGAGATAAATCATAGAACAAGCAGCATGTCAAGGTAAATAAACAGTGATAAAGGTGTGCATACTCGCTGTTTAATCGCTGTCTGAGGATTTTTATGGAACAAATTATTTACTATTTATTAAGCATCTCCATTAAGAACACTCTAAGATACTTTTTATATACTTTGTTGCTGATCTTTGTTTGGACTTCACGAGGTATGTAGTGTTCATATTTTAGCCTTGAGGGAAATAATTATTGGACAGGTAGAATGACAGGACTGGATATAAACATTCTGAACATGTACTCTTTCCAGTTACTCTGCCTTTAAATTAAAACTCAAAATGCTGGCTGGGTGACTATAGCTCAGCGGCTAGGGCACCAGCTACATACACCGGGGCTGGTGGGTTTGACCCCAGGCCGGGTCTGCCAAACAACAATGACAACTACAACCAAAAAATAGCTGGGTGTTGTGGTGGGTGCCTGTAGTCCCAGCTATTTGGGAGGCTGAGGCAGGAGAATTGCTTAAACCCAAGAGTTGGAGGTTGCTGTGAGCTGTGACACCATAGCACTCTACCCAAGGCGACATAGTGAGACTCTGTCTCAAAAAAAGAAAAAAGAAAATTCAAAATGCTAATATCATGTACATTTACTGGGGAGACAAGTAATATGGAGTCTGAGATATTTTTCAGCGCCACACGGTTTTTGGAAATTGAATTTTTAATGTAATTATATCCTGGTAGCAGCCTGGCACTTAACAGGACAAGATATTGCCTTCCTTGAAATTTTCTTTCTTTACTGCTTCAGTCTTTCACATCAGGTATTTCTTCCCACTCTTAAAACTTAAATTTCATAGTCCAAGAGAAAGTACTATAGGTTTTTCCCTTAGTCCACTTAAATCAGAAAGATATCACCATGCACTCTGGGAAACTTCCTTGCACATGTATTGCATCAAAATATATTCATGCATCTTGTCAAAAATACATTAATTTTGGCGACTTCACTTTTCAGCTCAACTTTTGACTACTGCAGCTCCACATACAGACCATTTTCTCCTGGGCACTAATTGGTATGATGATGTGTTTGAATATTAAAGAACTCAAAGGTAAGAATCTCTTTTTTAAAAGCATGCAGAGGGTATATATTTTTATATAAGTGCATTTTTTTAAATGAACAGTTTTATGCTTTCTAAAGATGGATAGGAATGAAATTTCAGACGGCCAATTACATTAATGTCACACAGTATAGCCACTAATAACTGTTAATAAGAGCAATCTGTTTTGATCAAAAGTACCTTGAATTTAAAATTTACCATAATTGAATTACTACTTGGCTAAGTATCCATATAATTTGATTTGAAGACAAAGTAAAAGCATGTTGCTGACATATGTGTATGTGTTTTATATAGATTGGAGCTTTATTCAGCAATTTAGCAGCTGAAGACATACAGTAAATTGAACTGATTTGTTGTTGAGTTCCTAGATACACGTCTCTTGTTTCAGTGCTTTGATCAAAGAGGGGACATATTGCAGGAGTTAAGAGCTAAGCTGGTAAGAGGACGAGCTGGGTTTGTAGCTATCTGAGAACCCACAACAGTGCTCTGTACTCTCTTACATTTCATCAGACTTTGTGGCTCCATTGTATAGGTCTCCGGTCTCTTAGGAACTATAATAAATATTTTATTTTACTAATACTAAGAAATGCAGCCGTACGCCTAAATGAATAATCATTATGGGAGTTCCAACGTGGTGTTCTATGTTTATAAAACTCAAGGTTAGTCTTATCTAGAATATGGAGCTATAAAACTTAACTACTGAATCAAATATAGCTAAGAGACCTGAAATTGTCTAAATAGGTAAAATAATCTTATGGAAATATTTCCTTTAGTTTTGTTATAAACACTTGTCTATATGCTGAGCATAATTTTAGATTTCACATATTCTAACATATACCACAAACTATTCATGACAAATCTTGGCCACTAATAATGTTTCCAAGACAGAGATATATACTATGCTATTTACAATGAACTTTTACAAAAAAGAGAGGCCAAGATCCAGTAATGTGATTGTTTTTTGAAAGCCTCTGTCTTTTTTTTTTTTTAAGAAATACTTTCTTATTAATAACTGATGTCAACTCAACATGAAACTAAATTCAAATAAGTTAAGGGATCCTAGAAAGTTATGATTTTAGCAAAAATTGTAACACAAAGTTAGGCAGCATTCAGTGGCTAGCCTTTATTCAAAGGAAAAAATATTTGTAGAATTTTTCTTGAGCTTACATTAGCCCTCTTCAGTGAATGACAGACATTGCTAGAGAAAAAATGAAAATTATGTAAAATTTATAATTTTTTTACAAAGTTCTATGTGTTTTCAACTATATTTCCTATTAAGAAAAATAATGGTGTACTCATATTAATGGCAATGATTTTTAAAGAATTCTAAGTTATAAAAAATAAATATGATGTTTTAGAATGAATTTGAAGTGATAGTTGTGAAATTAGAAAAATTAAAAAGTTAATAACTGCATTCTTAGAAATTTATTTTTCTTATTTTCTGAGACATTCAGGGTTATTAAATTTAAGACAAGTAGAATTTTGTGTTTTTTAACTTTGGTTATTATTAGCATTCCTAGTTTTTATTAAAAATCATGCACGATATTATAGTTAATGTACAAAAGAATTCTGTATTAAGTAACCAATGACAATTTAACATTTTCAAGGACATAAAAATATTGACATGTTGCTTTTCTGCTGTAGAGTGGAAAAGTCAAGGCAAAATTTAATAAGTTGCTCATATATTCTTCATTTTTGTATTCCAGCTAACTGTTTTGGGCATTTTCAAAAGAATTACATGAAGCGGAGGAAGTAATGAGGAGATAAATGGCAATGACATGCTTTGAAAGAAAAAGGTGCTCTGGAGATAATTTCTGTGCTCTAGTCATATCTAAGTCCTGTTCTTAATTCTCCACCAAATTTACTAATATCTGCCTATATCATGCTACATCAGAAATATGAAAGAAATAAAATTAGTTGGTGTATTGGTCATTTTTCTTTAAAATTTCACTTTTTATAACTGAAGTATAACAGAGATTGCAAACACTGCGCTGCTGGTCTAAACATCTTAAAGTCAGCAGAGAGGAGACACATTACAAAGAGGTCACAAGATCTTTGAGGACAATTGTGTCTCCACATCCTTGAGCCTTCCAGCTTCTATTGTAAGAATAGAATGTGCCAGGGATAAGATTTCTCATGCTGACTTCAAACTATGTGTTGAGAGATGAAGTTGTGAAGGAACGAGCAGGTCACAGTATAAATGCTTGAGGTGGAGCTAATAAAACCAAGAAGCTGGAATGAGATGAAGGGACTGATGTTGCAATAGATGTAAATAAATTCAATTATATACGTGGAATTCAGGTGGCAGCATCCAAGAAGAGCTTCTGCTTTTCCCTCTGCTTATGCTGTAATTACTGATCAGGATGCCATTTCTCCATATTTCCTAGACCACACAACCCGAATGAAATATCCCCATTCATTTAGTCACCATAGTAGATTACATAACCCAGTGTGTTATCTTGCCTTTCCGGTTGCCTCCATCTGACTAAAGACATCACCACTTCGTCCTTCCCTCCTTGCACCTTGTCTGGTTGAAGTCTGCAACAGAGTATGTGTGTTTATGCAACAAGAAGAAAAGAGGGTAGAAATCCTGGAAATCGTTGGGACTTTTCCAGAGTTGAACTTAAGAAGGGTCCACAGTTTTCAGAGGAGAAAATATGATTCTGTTGATAGTGACAATGGAAGACAGAAAGTAGAACAGGCAGCTACTGAGTGAGACCAGGAAGAACAGCGAAGGGCAAAGGGTGGGAGAAGAAAGAAAGAAAGAAAGGAAGAAAGAAAAAAGGGGGGGGGGAGGAAAGGAAAGGAAGAAAGAAAGAAAGAAAGAAAGGGAAGAAAGGAAAGGAAAGGAATGAAGGAAGAAAAGAAAGAAAGAGAAGAAAAGGAAAGAAAGAAAGAAAAAGAAAGGAAAGGAAAGAAAGAAAGAAAGGAAAGGAAAAGAAGGCAGGAAGGAAGGAAAGGAAAGGAAGAAAGAAAGAAAGAAAGAAAACGAAAGAAAGAAAGAAAGAAAGAAAGAAAGAAAGAAAGAAAGAAAGAAAGAAAGAAAGAAAGAAAAGGAAGGAAGGAAGGAAAGGAAGAAATGGAAAGAAAGAAAAGGAAGAAAGGAAAGGAAAGGAAAGGAATAAGGAAGGAAGAAATGAAAGAATGAAAGAAAAGAAAAGAAAAGATATGGGAGAGAAACTGATAGGCAGAGAGAGCCAACTTTGTAGTAATTCAGAGAAATTAGTGTCCATCTTGCCATTTTTATTTTAGGGTTGAAAAACCTGCAAATATTTTTTAATTGGCTTACATGAAATATAAATGACATATAATAAGTCATCAGTGATAACTATACAATTCCATGACATTTGACAATATATAGAACTGTGTAACCACCACTATCAAGACACAGAATATATCCACTAAGGCTAGACAAAATGCTCTCCTCTTGCCATGTTGCAATCAATACCCTCCCCCAGCCCCCGACTTCCTTTCACTATTAGTATATTTTATTATAAATACTGTTCGCATCCAAAAATATATAAAATATAATGAAACAATTTGCCAAAATTACCACTTAGCTTCATTAGTCTTAGTATTTCATGATGGTTAGTATCTTTTCAAAATTAAATATGACAAACAGGTAAAGATAACTTGCAAATTCCCCTCTCTCCAGAGATAAGCAACTTTCTAATTTGGCATTTATTATTGTTGTGTATATTTTTAAATACACAATATACCTGTATGTACATAAGTTATATATGCTTATTTCTCATTTTGAGTGAGTAGAAATGGCATAAAACTGAGCATATTATTTTATTGTTTTGCTCAATATTATATTTTAAAGTATATTAATGATACCTATTTCTAAATGTCATTCATTTTTATCCACCCTAGATTGTCCTGTTTTTCTTCCATTTATTTATCTATTCTAAATATGGATATGTTATTTCTGATAGTCTGCAATTGTAATCTCAGACAATTAATGTTCTTGTATATGTATTCTTGCATGTAAATGCAGAATTTTCTCTAAGTTGTGTGTCTGGTGATGAATTGCTGACCCACAAAATGCATGCCTCTTAAATTCTTTTAAATGTTGACAAATTGCACTCCAGAAATATTGAAGATTTTTATCCCACCTTAAGAGTATGTGAGACTTCCTGTAGTCCTACGCACGAACTTCTCTTGATACTAAAGATTTGTTAGTGTTTGAACATTTGAAGGAATTCATCATACTGTTTATAAGCCATTAATGTTTCCTTCTTTTTGAGTGGTCTTAACTTATTTGGCTACTGAATAGATTGTCTTTTTATTATTGTCTTGTAGCAGTTTTAATATGTTCTAGATATTGTTTGCGATGTCTATGAGATACATCCATTTTCTTTCAGTCTTCAGCTTGACTTTTCATATTGATTTTTATTGTAAAGATATTAATTTTAATGTTTTCACTTCAGATTCATCCATGAAATAATACATCCTTTTAGTGTGTATTTTAAAAAAGGCCTTTATCATGAACAGCCATCCATGTATTATCTCATATTTTCTTTCAACTTTTAATTTTTTTATTTTAGCTTACACATTTTGGTTTTAATTTAACTGTAGTGCAGTTAAATGTTGAGAAAACATAGGGACCTGATGTTATCAGTTTCCCACTCAGATTAAAAAGTCATTCAGGCATTTTGTGCACAACTGACTAAATACTGAAAATATCCTCTTTCTTTTTGGAATTGTAATTTGCCCACTATAGCTTCGATTCCCTCTGTACGCAGGGCTGATTTGAGGCTGCCATTTCTTTTCCGTTGACTTGTTTATCAAGACTCTACTGTCTTAATTCTCATAGAATTAGAAACAATTCTGATATTTGGTAAGAGAAGTCTCTGCATCTTATGCTTGAGAATTCCTCAAACCCTTCTTGGTCTTTTGCTGCTCCACAGTACGTATTTGTTAGATTTATACTTAGGAATTTAAAAATGCTGCTATTGCATAGGGTGTCTATTTTATAGTTACAATTTATAATATTGTGATGATTGTTTGTAAAAAAAAAATCCCTTTTTATTGTCTACTGATTTTGTACTAAGAAGCCTCACTAACTTCTTCAACTGATTCTAATAGTTGGTAATTCTATGGGACTGTCTAAATGGAAAGTCATTTAATATGCAAATGATGAATTTTTTTTATAGTAATTTTATAGTAAATTTATAAATCTATAATAACTATAGTACTATATTTATAAATCTATAATAACTATAGTACTATAGTTAATTTTTATAGTAAATTACTTATATATAGTAATTATACTTTTTATAGTAATTTCTAAACATTGCATACCTTATTTCTTTTGTTTTCTTTTTCTTAAATATGTTTTCTTTCAATTTTCAGGAGGATATTTAATAAAAGCAGAGTTGCTAGTCAGAATTATCTCGTTCTTGATTTTTAAAAAAATGTCTCTCACATGTGCTTGAAAATGAATTTTCTGAAATAGGATAAATCAATTTTATCCTATTAAGGAAAGTGTTATCTACTAGTGTTTACTAAAAGCATTTTTGAAGAACCTAAACTATTGCTTAATTTTGTTAATATGTCTTCATTTGTCAGAATGATTTTATGTCCATTTTTCTTTTTTTTTTTTTTTTTTTTTGGAACTGGTAAATGTGGGGACCTAGCTTGATTATAATTACAAACATCGCAAATCTCTCTCTATATACACATTTCTATATTTGGCTTTATGGCATTTTGTTTTTCATTTTTGTATTTATATCAATAGGGAACATTGGTCTGTTTTCATATATATGCACTTTGTGCTGTCAAAAAAAAAAACAAAAAAAAACCATGAACTAGGTAGCTTGCAAAAAACAGAAGATGATATTTTTCAATGCTGGAAACTGAGGAGCCTAAGATTAGGTGCCAACATGGTCGGGTTCCGGGGGCAGCTTTCTTTTGTATTGTAAACTGCTGAGTTTTCTTTGTACAAAAAATTCCCTTGTATCTCTTTTATAAGGACACTAATCTCGTTCATGAGTTTCCATATCAAGGTTTTACTACCCACATAAAAGGAGATTTGAAAATTTTTATTCTTTAAACTAGTTTGATAAGACATAGGTTACATGTTTAACTAATAATGGTGATATTTGAATCTATGAAACCTATAATAAAACCCAGAAGCTCGACAGCCTTCACATGCTCACATATCACCAATAGACTAGAGATATTACCCTGTCCGTTTCCTTGTGATGCTCCCTTTGCTGGTTCATGGTGGGTTTTTATCACACATGTATACACTTCCAGTGTCTACTGACTGTTTTGGAGTTATTTCCTTCACCCCACATTCAGTACACCTGGTAGCAACCCAAAACATTCGTGAGTATTTTTTCCAAGAACATATAATATGTCAATTTCATGAGATTCATTCATTTCATGTATCAGGCTTATAACTACGTTATAAATATTATTTCATTTAAATCGGAAAATTTTTTATGACAACGAATGAACTGAGGCTCAGAGAGGTCAAATAACCCCCTCAACATCACACAGCTAGTAAGAGACAAGGACGGAATTCAAGTCCAGGTATCACATATACAGAATCCCTGCTCTTAGCCAACTTGCGCTCCCAGCCGCTGCCCCATTTTTTTAAAGTATAGTATTCCCCTAAGAGATCCTTGCGTTAGTGGTACCCATAGTCAATTTTTGTGATTCTAATGAATTTCAAATACCATTATGATTTCCAAAGATTAAGAATTATTAATTTAAAATTAATAACAAATGTTTATGAGGAGCAAGACACTGTAGTTGATGTTTATGGATTTGTGAATATGGATTGTGTTTAAACTGGAAACAAAAACCTGCCTTTGTACAAAACTAGTACACTCTGCAGAGCGCAAACTGCTAATTGTATTTAGAACATTCCGAGTTGAGAAAGACTGATGTTCACACAGGGAAGTGTATTGAAGAAATTAAGAAATCAGTTACTTTATATAGAATGCATTTCACATGCTCATGCTTTTGTGAAATCTTATTACTTTAAATAGCAAATACAGTTTAAAGCCTCTGGATTTGCGTTATTATTAGTTTCACATCTAAATAAACACTGAGAAGAGCCTATGTAGAACATTCCTGATTTAGTGTGTCCTAGATCAGTGGCCTCATCCTGAGTCAACTCACTGTGTACTCACTACCGCAGACCCTGTTGGTGGCCTAGCCAGAGCCTCTTGGCACCACCAGCGGGGTGGCCGGGTATTATCTCCTATACTCTCTGGGATTTTGAGGCTGAAGACATTCTCAGCTTTTGCATAGACCAACCTGGGAATGCTGAGGGGCCCCCGCTTCCTTGCATTTTATCACACTTTTTAAAGTCTTCTTGCCCTGCTTTCTCTCTCTTTCCAACTCCTTTTCTTATGTCCTTTGAAATAACCATCCAAATAAACTCCTTCCTCTTAAAACCTTGACTCAGGGGTGGCGCCTGTGGCTCAAAGGAGTAGGGTGCCAGCCCCATATGCCAGAGGTGGCAGGTTCAAGCCCAGCCATGGCCAAAAAAAAAAAAAAATACTTTGCCTCAGGGTCTGCTTCTGGGAATTCTCAAATTGAGACATACCCTAACATTCATATTCCAACACTTTGATCAAAATTTAATTAAAAACAGTTTTGATGATTAAATTCTCTATCATTATCAGTATTTCTTTTCATGACTCTTACTCTGCTGCTTCTTTTGTCTCCAAAATTCAAATGACCACTGTGAGTACCAAGGCTGGCTCTGTAATTTTGGGGGCCTAGTACAACAGGTATATTCAAAGAATCTTGTTCAAAAAGCAAGAAGAAAAGTGTCCTAAAAGTTACTGAAGTATAAAAGTTTTCCTTTCTTCTGTCATCTTTTCAGGCATTGTCAATATTTTTTTTCAAAATTTTTTACTTAATTTAACAGAATCCAGACCCTCAATGGAGCTCAAGAGGGTCACCCTAGCGTTGGCACACCCTAGGTCACATCCCACAGCTGCATTCCTCTTCTCACCAGCCATTACTGCACTATTTTCCATCTACCTGCGGAGAAGTCAGGCTCTCCTTCCCATGGGCTGGCTTCAACAACAGAAGGATTGCAAACTCAGGGCCAGTCTATACTGGACACTTAGTTTGGAGTGGGCTAGAGGCTTGTGCAAACATGCCATGGTGCCGCAAAGCCTGAGTAGGGACAGTTGCGACATAGAGATGTCATGGGGAGGTGCGCCCATCCCTGAGTCTCACACACCGTGCCCAGCCCCTGCCATGGTGGGGGAAAGCGGCCACAGATGAATGGATGCAGGAAGGGAGAGGCCAGGTGGGGTTTGGGACACCAGGGGGTAGGGGACAGCAGGTGTCACTGGGAGGGTAGAGAGGAGGAGCAGGTGGCCAAGAGGGGCCTAGATGAAACATATGGAGGTGGCAGGAGACCAGACTTCATGTGAATCAAGGCATCTGGCACCTGACACACATTCTTTTGTCCCCTTGAGCTTCGCTCGCAATACACAAATTGAGATATTAACTTATTAGGAACTTCAATATGGCGACCCCAAAGTACTAAATGCCTAGTGTAGGACTGGACTTTACTGAGCATAGGGACCTGTAATTACTACATTGGTCCTATATCCATGAAGCCAGCTTTGCAGAGCAAAAATCCTTGACTCCATGATCCCCATAGATTGCATTCGTAGCTTTCCCTGTCCTGTCCCATTGATCACATCCTTTCTCTGGCAAATCCCTTCTGTGGAGGCTTTTACATTCCCCATTTCCCAACTGTCTTCAAAGAAAAGATAGATTTTTTATTTAGTTTACGTAACCTACTTCCAAACCACTCTCCTATCACTTTCTGTCTTTTCTTATACAGAAATCGCCTTCATAACATGGTATTCCTAGTCTATCTAATATTGTCGACTAACTTAAAAAGAGATTTTTTTCCATTGCTCTAATGGGTATGGGCACATTATTTAACATTTCCTTCTGCAAACATCTCCTAATATTATTTCTCATGCCTGTAATTTTTTTTTTTTTTTTTCAAAATGTTAAAGGATGAAATGTTTTTGTTTCATTTCAATATATAAGGCCGAAGTCAGGACTTTCAGTGTGTCTGTCCCCAGGAAAGTGTTCATTGTACCCAATAGGTAAGTTTTCATCCCTCGCCCTCTCCCAACCTCCCCTCTTCTTAGTTTCCAATGCCATTTATATCCCTGGGCCCATGTGAACACACTGTGTACCTCCCACTTATTAGTGAGGACATGTGGAATTTGTTCTTGAGATACTTCACTAGGAGAATGGCCCCCAGTTCCACCCAAATTGTTGCAAAAGACATTATTTTATTCCTTTTTATGGCTGAGTATGAGGGTGTCTTGGAAATATCCAGCCACGTAATATGAAAAATAGTATTCACATTGGCTGGAAATACATATGTATGTATATAGACACACATATTTACACCACATTTTCTTTATTATGCTCATGACTTGATGGGTGCTTAGGTTGATTCCACATCCTTATAATTATGAATTTTACTGAAATAAACATTTGCATGAAGATGACTTTTTGATAGAAAGACATCTTTACTTTTGGGTATCTACATAGTAGTAGATTGCTGGATTGAATAATAAATCTACTTTTAACCCTTTGAGGAATCTCCATACTGTTCCTGGTACCTTTAAGTGCCTAACCACGTCGTTGTAGTCCTTATTTCTTTGTTTGCAACATTTTAATGAGCACCTTCTTCTATTCATTGTTCTATTCCTGGGGCCAAACATTAGAATAATGCATTTGCCATTATTTCTTCTAGCTTTTTTTTTTTTTTTTTTTTTTTTTGCAATTTTTTGCCGGTACCTGGTTTGAACCTGCCACCCCCGGTTTATGGAGCTGGTTCCCTACTCCTTTGAGCCACAGGTGCCGTCCTTTCACTGTTATTTCTATTGTTTCTCATCATGAGCAAATCATTACCATGTGGCACCTCTCAGATGTGGTGGTGGCTCTCTGGGTAGCCACCATCCCGTAGACAGCATATGAGCTGTCACTGGTTATAAATGTAGGATCAGGAAAGCAGGCTTCTTTCTTAATAAGAGGAGCTGGAAATCTAAGGAGGTTTTAGGAAGTTCTAGGGAATTGAGATTTGACTTTTGTCTTCAAGACAATTTCTCTAATGATGCGATCAAACTCTAGGGAACTTTGTAATTCCCAATTTATAATTCCCATTTCTAACAACTAAATCGCTTCTGTTTATTAGAAGCAAACAGGAAATTATGGTTTTTGACCTTACTACAATCTAACTTGGTCTGCAGTTTCATGAATTCTCAGCAATACTTCTGCTCATTTGTAAAAGATGACATTCCCAGGTTTTTTTGTTTGTTTGTTTGTTTTTTGTTTGTTTGTTTTCATTTCTTTATTTTTTATTGTTGGGGATTCATTGAGGGTACAATAAACCAGGTTACACTGATTGCATTTTTTAGGTAAAGTCCCTCTTACAATCTTGTCTTGCGCCCAAAAGGTGTGACACACACCAAAGCCCCACTCCCCTCCCTCCTTCCCTCTCTTTGCTCTTCCTTTCTGATTTTATTTCTTTCTTTCTTTCTTTTTTTTTTTTTTTTTAAGCAGGAACTCAACTTTACTGTGTCAAGCAGCCGCTTATATAGAGTGTGGGGAAGGGGCAGGGAAAGAAGGGAGGGGATGAGGTGCGTGACAGGGTTGGGCCAATGTCATGGTACCACGTTGACATTCCCACTTTTTTTCCAACTTTTCCCACTCTCATTTCTCTCACCCCTCACTGTGCCTGGGTAACTGCTAGTCCTTTAAGAATCATCTTATCCATCAGCCCCTCTGAAATTTTCCAAGGCATTCATGTGCTAATTATGTCAGCCACAGGTCAGGGTTGCATTTTTTTGTTTGTTTGTTTGTTTGTTTTTGCAGTTTTTTGCTGGGGCTAGTTATGAACCCACCACCTCTGGCATATGGGGCCAGTGCCCTACTCTTTTGAGCCACAGGTGCCACCCAGGGTTGGCTGGGGTTTTTTTTGTTTTTGTTTTTTTTCATGACCTTCAATCACTCACTGTGTATGTCTTATATTATAATGGTTAATAAGGGTTTCTTAAATGCACACATTTTTTGAATTCAATTATCTCCATCCCGATTATAGAAAAAAAAATTTCATTTGTAATTTTACTGAGAAAAAGGTCAAATGGCTGAAGCTGCCCTAACTTTGTCTCACAAAATCTTTGTTCAATATCTTTAGTTGCCGCCTCTTCTTTACTAAGTTTAATTATTTTACAGTCTCTTATTGTATATGATAGGCACTTAAAATCTTGTCCAGTCCTGTAGAAAAGATCAAATTAAAATTCACTTTCATAAATGATAAACTGAACTGCAATCTATGAGGAGAATTGAAAACTATTGAAGGAAATTAAAAATAATTCTACATTATTTTAAAAATACTTAATAAAACACCTAAGATGTATGGATTTTAGCACATCTGTGCAACTTTTATGGCATAGTACCTAATCTTACTGGTTGATTTTTTTACTTTGGTTTTTCTTATCAGTTCTTTATTAATGCCCACGTATACACCAAGGTAGCTAATAGTGTTGATAGGAGTCTTTTTATATTTTAAATGAAATGTTATTAAAACTATTTTTAACTTATTTTTATTCATGTTCATAACTATTAAAAATATAGGTAGAGATTATTGAAGTGTGATTTTAAGCGTATGTTAAATTTTTTTTTGTTTTATCTCTCTATATTGCCTGAAGTGAAATGGTACAGCTGATAAAATGAATTGAAAAAGAAATAAATTTGGTAATAATAGGAACTCAGGAGATACAGCAAAATTCTCACTTTTTCACTTTCATGTTCTAGCACTTTTAGTCTGAACTGTTAATTGTTCTTACAGCTTAATATCTTAGTGCTGGGAGGAGGGGGAGGGGAACACAAAACCCAGCACATTTCCATGGAAAACAATTATCATTATATTTATATAGTAAGCAGGATTTTTATTTGAAAAGCTTTTCCCAATTGTCATTAATAAACACAAATATTCACATATTTCTTTTTCCTTTTTTGCCAATGTAATAGTCTTAGTAATATTTCCAAGCAATTTCAATATTTTCCCTAAGAGATAGTAAAAGAATATGGGGAATGCACATATCTGGCTCCTGAAATTAATTCCATACAAACTAGAAATATAAATTTGTCTAATATAAACTAATAACTTCCATCTTGGAAATGAAGTTCAAAGAGCTTATGACTTTTCCTTGAATAGGAAAGAAAGGTCCTCAAAAACTAGCTTTGATTTTGTCAATTATTGCCTAACCTTTTCATTCCCATCAAAAGAACCAAGTTTGTTCTCCTCAATCTCTCTTCTTACCCAGTCAGAAGGTAGCAGTTAAGACCCTTGGAACCTGGCTATCTTTTCTGTATCAGTAAGGGAGAAAACAGGTTGGATTATTTGTGAAAACATGATCACAAAATGCAAGGCCCTTGCAGATGAATGCGGCTGATCCAAGTCGGTTTAGAAGAAACTGGGAAGAAAAGTTAAGGGCAGTACTGCAAATTATATAATGGAGCCGAGGATTCAAGCATACGCATTTTCATATTTAGCACCTCTCCAAAAGGGAATTTTTATAATAGAACTGCTTTATATTTAGATCCATATCATCCTTGGTTGCCTTGTCTTGTTCCAACCCTCTGAGGATACTCTATAAATAATAGTGACACAAAAATCCTCAACATCTTCAGCAGAGGTAAATGTTCTTTGTATACAAAGATGTTGCTGCAACTGGCCCAGCCTTACTAGAACGTTCACTGTGGCTGTTTTTAATTTCCCCTTACCGTGTGACTTTATAAACAAGAAGGAGGAGGAGTTGTGGATCAACATGATTTCTACAAATACAAAATCTGTAATGTTGCTTATTTACCTTTAAATGTCTGGAACATAGTAGGTGTTCACTAAGTAGTTGCTGAGGGAACAGGCAGGGAAGTTGTGCTTTGATTCAGAATGTGGTTTTCTTAACAGTGACTTAGATAATTAGATTCAAAAACAGCTAACCAAGATTTCCCATATTGTTCTTCTTTGATTCTGTCTTAATATTGATATTTTTATCTATCTCAAAGGGACGTAAGTTCATTTCTGATTTTAATTGGACTATATCCTCCAAGACCCATTAATTAAATAACTGTATAACATGTGTGTCTAAAATCTGCTAAATTGAATATATGCAAAACTCAAAGAGCTTATAGTCTAAAGGAGAGGATGTATATTAAACCATCTCCTGTTTATTTTAGTCACAAGAAATTTTATGAAGAACAGTTGGGTGCTATGATGCCAGGAAATGGGAGAAAAGTACTATGACTTTATTAAGTTCTTATTGCACAGACAGATGCAACTTAAGTGGATAAGATTTACTGTATTTGTCTCATGTCTTACATATTGGGTTCTGTGCCTCAAAATTAAATGCTGTTTATATCCATTTTTAAGCCAAGATTTTGTAAACAGAAGGTTTTTAAACATTGGAGAAAAGAGGCTCTTTTTGGCAATGCTGACTGAATGCTGAATTAAAGAACATAAAACAGAATTTTATTTCATTTCCCAGATACTTTATTTATGTTTAACTTACATATTTTGATATGCTCTAACTTTGAGTTTTAAGTTATATATATGGATTTAAAAATAAAATATAAACGACGTATTGCCTTAGGTACCTTAATTTTGTATAGAACTTATTTTTATCTAACAAAAAGAAGTAATTTTTCTATTCTGCTTTTTCCTAATACTATCTGACACATAGTAGGGCTTCCAAAGAATATTTACTAACTACGTAGTAACTATGGTTCTTCTGAGTATATATTTAGATATTTTATCAGTAGGTGATTATTTTCAATAATTCACTAAAATTATATAATTAGAGAAAATTTAATGCAAGTTTTAAAATATTAAGGAATACTTTATAACAGAGACTTTCTGCATTAAGCTACTAAATTATAAATATTATTTTCTTTGCACTTAGAGATCTCTTTTACCCTCAAACAACTTATAGCCAATTGTAATCAGGCCTAAATGATAAAAATCCAACTTTATAGCTTCGTCAATTGAGATGCTTTTAGTTAATGCTTGGTAATGATATTATCCAATACCAAAATGCATATAGTTTTGAATATTTTATAGTAACTTTATTGGTTAAGTGGTTTTTTTTTTTTTTTAAATTTGAAATACAAAATCTGTTCTGATCACAGCCAAAGTGCTCCGATTTCTCTGTAGCACCTGACTTAGGGTGCTTGCCCATAGATTTGATCTTTCTCTTATTACCAACAAATTATAAAATGTTCTCTCATGAAATGTCAAGTTCTTGATTGATCTTCATCCTGGAGCCTGGCATGGTTTCTCAAAATATTTCTCTCTATTCATGTGTGAAAAAAGTAGAGTTTTGAAAGGGCCTAAATCTTGTTGTCTACTAATATGGAGTTGCTGTACAAGGTCACACATACTTATAAATTGTTTCTTTATCTTCACAGCCTCTTATGTTGCTTTTTGGATATTTGGAAGTGCACGCCTTTAAATGATTGTCAAGTGCTTCTTTCACAAAGAATAGCTTTTTCAGAATAGCTTCCCTGAAATGTCAATTGTCAGTGTATCTCTTTTACCCATGAATCATTCTTTGAACTGATTTTAGGTCACCATTCAAGAACCTAATAACAGCCTATTTCCTTCACAGTGTTAGAAGGTAATGTTTTTCACTGTACTTCCGAAAGAGTAGTTTAAATTCTTACTAAAACTTAATGATAAGATGGTAGTTTGAGGTTATTAAAAGTTTTATACATTTACCATATAGCTACAGCCATAGTGTATGGATACATGTATATTACATAGGTAACTTTCCCCATAAACCACATCATATCAATAGCAATGATTCTTTCATTTTTCTTCATCATGTATTTTCTGGTACCATTATGTATAAGCTGACACCCTTCTTTCAATCATATAATATGTCACAGCATTGCCCTCCAATAGTATATTAAGTATGTTGTTAATGAGCATTTGTGATATGAAATATCATTATGTTCTTGAATTATTTGACCAGACTTCAATGATAATTGAACATAGTAAACATTTTTCTGCCATGTGGGGTGCTGGGTAGGAAAGCCTTTTTCAAACGTGCTATGAGAATTGTTCTGTCAAACGTATCTTGATGGTTTTGCTATAAGGAGCTTTGGCTGCAAATAAGTTTTGCAGTAAACTGTATTTCAGCATTAGCAACTAGATCTGAGTAAGAGATATCAACCCAAGCAGGCTTAATGGATAGTTATATAATAGCTAAAGCACTATTTCTGGGCATACCTATAAAGAAATTATGGGAAAAGACCAGTATTTGAAATGCTAAACTGAGGGAAGAAGACGGCCCTCGCTGGTGTGGGGGACACAAAATCTATGGTAAGAACAAGTTCAAGATACCTCCTCAACTCAAAAAATATTACTCTTCTTTGCCTCTTTAGATAAACAGTTTTCTTGAAACAGATTATTTAACTATTAATATAAAGGCTCTATTTGGAATCATCAAAACATGATGTTAACCTAAGATATAAAAAGTTAGAACAGAAAACAAGGCTATAGGTAATTGAGGAGAAAGAGAGATGATTTTTGATGAAGGATATTGGCAAATGTAGATACCTTGTTTAAAAGTAATGAATTTATTTTAGGAAAGCTAATTTTAAATATATTTGTTTTAATCTAATTTTTCCTTACATAACACTGATGGGTAATTTTATGTGTCAACCTAAGCAGGCTTAATAGATAGCTATATAATTGTTAAAGAATTATTTCTGAAAAAAAAAAAAAGAATTATTTCTGGGTATACCTATAAAGAAGTTTTGGGAAAAAAGACCGGTATTTGAAATGCTAGACTGAATGAAAAGACGGCCGTTGCCCGTGTGGGTGGGCGCTTTCAGTACACTGGCACTCTGACAGAACAACTTGAATTTGGTCTCAATTTGTAAGCTGGGACATCCATCTTATCTTGCCCTAACAAATTGAATCTCCTAGTTCATAGGTTGCAGGACTTACATGAGTACCCCAGCACCCCCTTTTTTCTCAGTTCTTGGGCCTTGCTACTCGGAATGAATGACACAATTGGCTTTCCTAGGTATCTATCTTGCAGATGGTAGATCATGGAACTTCTCAGCTCTTACGAACTAGTGAGAGAATCCTCACTAAGTCTGTGTGTGTGTGTGTGTGTGTGTGTGTGTGTGTGTGTGTGTATAAAAACTATGAGTTTTGTTTCTCTGTAGAACCTTGACTGATATAAGCACTTATTATTATTACTTGAAAATATACTTTACCTGAGGCTGTATCTAAATGGAAACATCAAATCAAGCATTATTTTCAGGTTCTATACATTTTATTATTGAATTTCAGCACAAGCAATGAGAAAAGTTATGTAGGAAATTGGGAAAGTTCTGATATAATGAATCGAATCACTTTTCAATGTGATACATGATTTCAATGTGATTTAACACACTTTAGTCTCTCAATGTCAAATTATTGTGCATTAAATTTTGTTTTTTTAATTCTTTATCAAATCATAACTGTGTACATTAATGCATTTATGAGGTACAATGTGCTCATTTGATATACAATGTGCAAGGCTTACATCTAGCTGTTTAACATACCATCTCCTCACTTACTTATTTGTCGTGGTAAAACATTCCTACTCTAATTGAGGTTAATGCTGTAGAACATCCATTGGCTAATTTTTTTATGTGAAGGGACAGATAGTAAAACATTATCTTCAAAGGACCATATTATATCTGTTGCAATAACTCAATCCCACTATTGTAGTACAATAGTAATTTTAGACAATATATAAATAATATATAAAGGGTAGAGTGTGGCAAATAAGATTTATGCATTGGAACAGACTGTGGAGTGGATGTGGCCTGCAGGCCATAATATGCTGACTTTTGTTGTAGTTGAAAATAAGATTGGGGTAACTAAATTGGTGCAGGTGAGGAGATACTCTTATCTTCAGATATTCTTATCTTAAAACCAAAATAATAGGTACATTTTTGAGCTTGACTTTTTTTTACAATTTTTTTGCAGACAATTGTTGCAATTGTTTTTGGATTTGAAAAGAACATTTCTAAAGCATTGTTTTCAGATGATAGAACTGGGCCTTTATATAAATTATTTCCCCACATTAATACTTCATGCTGGCCTTTAATATAATTGACATATTTTTGAAAGTTCAGAATAAAGGATAAAAATAATAGATTAGCAAGCAGATTGATTACTCATTGGTTTCAGATTTGGGCACTGCTCCTTATGAGAGAATACATTCCTAGGAGAATATTATAAACTGCCTTAAACAAGTTTAGGAAGTAGTCATTGCAATATGAATATCTTATTTCCAATCTGTGATAGATTCATCTTACTCTGAGAGAATATTATACTTCTCTACCTTATTATGAATGATACTTGCTTTAGTTTTGACATGTGAACATAAGTGCCATATGCCACCCTTAACCATAAAATTTAAGAGCTGTCCGGTAATTATGCCATTGGTCTTCCCCTCTCCTATAAGGATCACATATCTCAGATAGAATCTGCTCCTCTGGTCTAGATCTCAGAAAGAAGACATTTAGAGCAAAGTTACTGCTGACCTATAGCCCAGCATGTGAACTTTAGTTGTTCTAACTCACTAAGATTTGAAAAATATTTTCTACTATAATATAACCTATTAAAAGTTAGTACACAGTGGTGGGTGGCAGATGGGGTGAGCTGAGAAAGGGAAGGAGGGAGGAGGTGGGGTGGTCCAGGGGTATGGTACAACTTTTGGGGGCAGAACACAAATATAAGAGGATCCTTATCTGGTAACCTGGTTCTGTGTACCCTCAATGAATCCCCAACAATAAAAAAAAAAGTTAGTACAAAAATTGCTTACAGAAGTTGGTTGCTAAGCAAACAAAAGGAATCCTAGAACTTTTAAGATTAATGTAAGAATCTAGCAGTAAGTAACAAGGAAATAGTTATCATAAGCTAAAACAATAGTGACCCCGTTATGCGTTTGAGAAACATTTGGTGAAACCATTCTTATGACTATGTTTGGCACATAGTAGTTGCTCAATAAACACTTATTATTTTTGTTATTTTACTTTAAAGTATTATGAAGGTACAAATATTTTGATTAAATAGATTACTTTTATAAAGCCTAAGTCATGGTTATGAGTGTGCCCATAGCTATAGTGTTCGCTGTACCCACTGGGTAAGTTTTTACCTGTCCCTCCTGTCCCCCCCACCCCACTTGATCTCCACTGAGTTTTTCTTTGCTCTATTCACATGTGTGTTTGCTCATTGGTCAGTTCCAGTTCAATAGCGAGTACATGAGATGTTTGCTTTTCCATTGCTTAGTTAACTTAAGATAATGGCCTCTAGTTCCATTCAAATGCTTGCAAAAGGCTTTAAGTCATCCTTCTTCATGATTGCTTAGTATTCCATGGTAAATATGTGTGTGTGTGTGTGTGTGTGTGTGTGTGTGTGTACACACATCACATTTTGTTGCAAATTTAAAAACACTTTTTTTCACATTGAACAAATTGAAAGATGGGATGGTGGCTTACTACCACTGATGCCCTGGTGGCAGTTGTGATATAGGTGTTACTTGTGCATATGCAAACTCACTTATAGCTGTTTGTATTTTGTCATTTCAATTGTCTACAGTATTTCCTCCTTCTCTGCATTTTCACTTCCTTTTTTATATTTTTATTTTTTTGAGACAGAGTCTCACTCCAAAGTCACACTGGGTAGAATGCAGTGGCAACATCATAGCTCACAACAACCTCAGACTCTTAGGCTCAAGAAATCCTCTTGACTCAGGCTCATAAGTAGCTGGGACTACAGGCACCTGCCACAACACCTAGCTAGTTTTTCTACATGTAGTAGAAATGTGGGGGGGGTCTTGCTTCTCGCTCTTACTTATGCTGGTCTTGAACTCCTGAGTTGGAGCAATCTGCCTGTCTCCACCTTCCAGGGTGCTAGGATTACAGGCATGAGGCACCATCCAACCTTGCATTTTTATTTTCTGCAGTTTTCGCTAACCACCATCCAAAAATTGGTGAGCATAGCCCACTAAGTTAGACACGTATTTCGAGAGAGAAAAACCACATTCGCATAACTTTTATTACAATATATTGTTACAATTCTTCTATTTTACTGTCAGTTACTGTTGCAAATATTACAGTGTCTAATTTATAAATTAAACTTAGGTATATACATAGGTATATATGTATAGAAAAAAAATCACAGTATGACTATAGGGTTGAGGACTCTCTGCAGTTTCAGGCATTCCTGGGATTCTTGGAACATATCTCATGCACATAAAGGTGCACTACTGTCCCAGAAATATAATGTAAAGAATAAGTCTGTAGCTTCAGGCAAAATGGTTGTGAAAGAGAATGGTGTTAACATATATCAGTAATTATGGCTGTACTTGATATAACACAAGGTAAAAGTACATGACCTCAGAAGAGAATCAGTTGGTTGCATACGGGAAATAGAATTCACAAATTCTGGGATGTGCATAATGAGAGGGGTAATTGTTTCTCATATCAAAACGGTGAAAGTAAAATCAAAAATAACTTAAAAGTTAAAAAAATATTTTAACATATATTTAAATCAGTTGGTTTTCTATGAATATCACCACTGATATTTTTAAGGTAGTTCCCAGTAACGTCCTTAAGATTATCAAGATGTCTCACCAGAAAAGGACAACAACAACAAAACAAAGACATGTGTGGCTTCTAGACTGGGGTACAATGAATACATTGTATTAATAAAATGTCTAGAGAGAGAGAAGCATGTTTATAAAATAATTAGGGATGTGGTTTTGACACATGCTACTGATTAGAAGCAAAGAAATTAAGATGAAGTTTTGAGACAAGATGAAGTTTTGAGATTTATATCTCACAAAGAACTACCTATCTGAATAAAATTGTGTGATAGCTTTGGATTTAAAACATGTTATAAACCTCTAAACTTGTATGGGCAAGAAATACGATTAAGAAAAAATTGCGGCCACTTGCCATGAGAGTGTAAGTGATCCTCCTTATTACACAGACTATTTCATTGCAGGACTCAATTCTCTGTGTCACTGGTCAATTGGGAGACTTTCAGGCAACAGTCATAAAGTCCAAAGATAAAATGATGAATAAAGTGCCAGTAAAATTTCTCAGTTGAATAACACTTTGCGGAAGATAAAGAATTAAAAGTACAGCAATCTGTAACAGCTGCGCCACAACCCGCGATGGGCACCCCCTGGACCACTGGAAGAGCTGCAGCGCAACCCATGACCCACGATCAGAGCCTGCTGGACCTCAGTTAAGAGCTTGCCCGACCCAGGACCAGCACCTACCCATAAGACTGGCGCCTCGACCCGCAATCGGCACCCACCCAGAAGCTGGTAAGAGCTGCGCTGGGATCCACAACCCACTGCTGCCTGGAATTCCAAACAAGTGGCGCAGTGACTGGCTGCACATGACCCACGCCTGCTGGGCCTCCGCTTGCCCTGACCCGGAACTGCACACCCTGACCAGGAGCTCTAGGAGCGGCAACCCTGCATCCTCACTCCTGTACCCTCCCTGCCTCCACACCAGTCTGCTCATCTAGCCAGGGACTCTGGTAGCTGCGTGCCCTCTGGAGCCTTCCCTGCCTCTGTGTGCAGCCTTTCTTCTGGCCACAGACTTCTGGAGACTTGTGTCCTCTGTGCCAAAATCACTGGGTGCCAGCCACTCCCAGAATCATGTGCACCCCTGCCCTACCCCCACCCCGTGCCCCCCGTTGCTGGATCCAGGTGTGTCACACTCGGGTATATGCTCCCACAAGGAGGACCAGAGAAGCTACACAGAGTCACTCCCTACAAAGATCCAGCAACAATAGAGTGATCCCACTGGTTTCTAATCTTGGAGAAGACACCTCCCCAACTATGAGGACAGCCACAGGGAATGGTGAAAAACAATCATGAGGCGAAATCAACAGAAATACTCCAGCAATATTAATAATCAGAGTAGATCAATTTCCCCAAGGAACAATGGGGCAGACACAGCACAAGATCCCATGCACAAATAGCTGAGATGTCAGCAATCGAATTCAGAATCTGGATAGCAAATAAGATCAAATCAGAATTCTAAGCAGTAACCCAAAATATTTCTCAAGAATTCAACAAATTCAAAGACCAAATGACCAAATATTTTGACACATTGAGACAAGAAGTTGCAGCCCTCAAAGATCTGAGAAACACAGTAGAATCCCTCAGTAACAGAATGGAGCAAGCAGAAGAAAGGATTTTTGACATTGAAGACAAAGCTTTTGAACACTCCCAAACTCTCAAAGAGGAAGAGAAATGGAGGGTAAAAACAGATCACTCTCTCAGAGAGCTATGGAATAATCTGAAGAAAACCAACATTTGTCTTATAGGGATCCCCAAAAGTGATGAAGTGGCTTCACAAGGCACAGAGTCTCTTCTCCATGAGATTATGAAAGAGGACTTTCCAGACATACCAAGAGATTCTGAAATTCAGATAGCAGACAGTTTCAGAACTCTAACATGACTCAACCCGAATAAGATATCCCCGCAACATATCAAAATAAATTTCACTAAAGTTAATATGAAGAAGAAAATTCTGAAAGCAGCTAGATAAAAGAAAATCATCACCTACAAAGGGGAAGAATATTAGAATAATTGCAGATTTCTCTGCTGAAACCTTTCTAGCTAGAAGAGGATGGTCATAGACTTTCAATCTAAAACAAAATACCTTTCAACCCAAGATCCTGTACCCAGCTAAACTGAGTTTCATTTATGATGGAGAAATTAAATACTTTAATGACATTCACATGTTGAAGAAATTTGCCATAACTGAACCAGCTCTCCGGGATATTCTCAGACCTATCCTCCATAAAGAACAGTGTAATCCTCCACCACAAAAGTAAACCCATCCAGAAAATTTTGATCAAATTCCAACTCCCACACTCACAAAAGGATTAAAAATGTCCACTGGACTCTCGAAAGGCTTACCAATATTCTCAATTAATGTGAATGGTTTAAATTGTCCTCTAAAGAGGCACAGGTTGGCTGACTGGATACAAAAACTCAAGCCATATACCTGCTGCATACAAGAATCTCACCTTATATTAAAGGTGAGTTCAGACCCAGCCTGGTCAAACTGCAACAAAAAAATAGCCTGGCATTGTGGCGGGCATCTGTAGTCCCAGCTGCTTCGGAGGCTGAGGCAGGAGTAGCGTGAAAGCCCAAGAGCTGGAGGTTGCTGTGAGTCCTGTGATGTCATGGCACTCTACCAAGACTGGTAAAGTGAGACTCTGTCTCTACAAAAAAAAAAAAAAAGATAAAT